>ML660200.1:56946169-56999217 GCA_007570785.1 Antilocapra americana | reverse complement strand
TGTGTGTGTGTGTGTGTGTGTGTGTGTGTGTGTGTGTGTGTGTGTGTTGAGTTGTATGAGCTATTTATATATTTTAGAAATTTAATCCTTTGTTGGTCTCATCATTTGCAAATATTGTCTCCCATTCTGTAGGTTGTCTTTTCATTTTGTTTATGATTTCTTTGCTGTACAAGCTTATAAGTTTGATTATATCCCATTTCTCTTTGTTTGTTTTTATTTCTGTTGCCTTAGGAAACTGACCTAAGAAAACATTGGTATCACTTATGTCAGAGAATGTTTTCCTTGCTTTCTTTTCTAGGACTTTTAAGCTGTTGGATTTTATATTTAAGTCTTTAAGACATTTTGAGTTTATTCTTGTGTTCAATGAGAGGATGTGTTCTAACTTCATTGATTTACACGTAGCTATCGAATATCTACTACTGTGGGCAAGAATCCCTTAGAAGAAATGGAATAGCCCTCATAGTCAACAAAAGAGTCCAAAATGCAGTACTTGGGTGCATCTCAAAACATGACAAAATGATCTGTTTATTTCCAGGACAAGCCATTCAATATCACAATAGTCCAAGTCTATGCCCCAACCACTGTTGCTGAAGAAGCTGAAGTTGGACGGTTCTTGAAGACCAACAAGATCTTCTAGAACTAATACCAAAAGAAGATGTCCTTTTCATCTTTTGGGACTTGAATGCAAAAGTAGGAAGTCAAAAGATACCTGGGTAACAGGCAATTTTTAGCCTTGGGGGACAAAATAAAACAGGGCAGAAGCTAAGACTTTTGCCAAGAGAATGCACTGGTTATAGCAAACACCGTCTTCCACAACACAAGAGATGACTCTATACATGGAAATCACCAGACAGTCAATACCGAAATCAGATTGATTATATTCTTTGTAGCCAAAGATGGAGAAGCTCTATACAGTCAGCAAAAACAAGACAAAGAGCTGACTGTGGCTCAGATCATGAACTCCTTATTTCCAAATTCAGACTGAAATTGAAGAAAGTAGGGAAAACCACTAGACCATTCAGGTGTGACCTAAATCAAATCCCATACAGTTATACAGTGGAAGTGACAAATAGACTCAAGAGATAAAATTTGATAGACAGTGCTTAAAGAACTATGGATGGAGGTTTATGACACTGTAAGGAAGCAGTGATCAAGACCATTCCCAAGAAAAGGAGATGCAAACAGGCAAAATGGTTGTCTGAGGAAGGCTTACAAATAGCTGAGAAAAGAAGAGAAGTGAAAGGCAAAGAAGAAAAGGAAAGATATACCCATCTGAATGCAGAGTGCCAAAGAATAGCAAGGAGAGAAAGCCTTCCTCAGTGATCAATGCAAAGAAATAGAAGAAAACAATAGAATGGGAAAGACTAGAGATCTCTTCAAGAGAATTAGAGATACCAAGGGAACATTTCATGCAAAGATGGGCTCAATAAAGGACAGAAATAGTATGGACCTAACATAAGCAGAAGATATTAAAAAGATGTGGCAAGAATACACAGAACTATCCAAAAAAGATCTTAATGACTCAGGTGACCATGATGGTGTGATCACTCACCTAGAGCCAGACATCCTGGAAGGTGAAGTCAAGTGGGCCTTAGGAAGCATCACTATGAACAAAGCTAGTGAAGTGATGGAATTCCAGTTGAGCTATTTCAAATCCTAAAAGATGACGCTGTGAAAGTGCTGCACTCAATGTGCCAGCAAGTTTGGAAAACTCAGTAGTGGCCACAGGACTGTAAAAGGTCAGTTTTCATTCCAATCCCAAAGAAAGGCAATGCCAAAGAGTGTTCAAATTACTGCACAATCGGACTCATCTCACATGTTAGTAAAGTAATGCTCAAAATTTTCCAAGACAGACTCCAACAGTACGTGAACTGAGAACATCCAGATGTTCAAGTTGGTTTTAGAAAAGGCAGAGGAACCAGAGATCAAATTGCCAACATCTGTTGGATCATAGAAAAAGTAAGAGAGCTCCAGAAAAACTTCTGTTTCTTCTTTATTGACTACATCAAAGCCTTTGACTGTGTAGATCACAACAAACTGAGGAAAATTCTGAAAGAGATGGAAATACCAGACTGCCTTATCCGTCTCCTGAGAAATCTGTATGTAGGTCAAGAAGCAACAGTTAGAACTGGACATGGAACAACAGACTTGTTCCAAATTGGAAAAAGTACACTGAATCTATATCTTGTCACCTTTCTTATTTAAATTATTTGCAGATTTCAGTTCAGTTCAGTTCAGTCGCTCAGGCATATATGACTCTTTGTGACCCCATGGACTGCAGCACGCCAGGCCTCCCCATCCATCACCAACTCCCAGAGTCTATTAAAACTCATGTCCATTGAGTCGGTGATGCCATCAAACCATCTCATCTTCTCTTGTCCCCTTCTCTTGCCTTCAATCTTTCTCAGCATCAGGGTCTTTTCAAGTGAGTCAGTTCTTTGCATCAGGTTGCCAAAGTATTGGTTTCAGCTTCAGTATCAGTCCTTCCAATGAATATTCAGAATTGATTTCGTTTAGGATGGACTGGTTGGATCTCCTTGCAGTCCAAGGAACTGTCAAGAGTCTTTTCCAACACCACAACTCAAAAGCATCAATTCTTCAGTGCTCAGCTTTCCTTATAGTCCAACTCTCACATCTATACATGACTACTGGAAAAACCATAGCTTTGACTAGACCTACCTTTGTTGGCAAAGTAATGTCTCTGCTTTAAAAAAATATGCTGTCTATGGGTTTGTCATATATAGCTTTATTATGTTGAGATATGTTCCTTCTATTCCTGCTTTCTGGAGGGTTTTTATCATAAATGGATGTTGAATTTTGTCAAAGGCTTTCTCGGAATCTATTGAGACAGTCTTATGGTTTTTATCATTCAGTCTGTTAATGTGGTGTATTACATTGATTGATTTGTGGATATTGAAGAATCCTAGCATCCCTGGGATAAAGCCCAGTTGGTCATTATCCTCAATGGTGAAAAATTGAAAGCATTTCCCCTAGAGTCAGGAACAAGACAAGGGTGCCCACTCTCACCACTACTCTTCAACATAGTTTTGGAAGTTTTGGCCACAGCAATCAGAGCAGAAAAAGAAATAAAAGGAATCAAGATTGGAAAAGGAAGAATAAAACTCTCACTGTTTGCAGACAACATGATTCTCTACATAGAAAACCCTAAAGACTCCACCAGAAAATTACTAGAGCTAATCAATGAATAAATAAAGTTGCAGGATATAAAATTAACACACAGAAATCCCTTGCATTCCTATACACTAACAATGAGAAAACAGAAAGAGAAATTAAGGAAACAATTCCATTCACCATTGCAATGAAAAGAATAAAATACTTAAGAATATATCTTTGTAAAGAAACAAAAGACCTATATATAGAAAACCATAAAACACTGATGAAAGAAATCAAAGAGGACACAAATAGAGGGAGAAATATACCATGTTTATGGATTGGAAGAATCAACATACTGAAAATGAAGATTACCCAAAGCAATCTGTAGAGTCAATGCAATCCCTACCAAGCTACCAACAGTATTTTTCACAGAACTAGAACAAATAATTTCACAATTTGTATGGAAACACAAGAAACCTCGAATACCCAAAGCAATCTCGAGAAAGAAGAATGGAATTGGAGGAATCAACCTGCCTGACTTCAGGCTGCACTACAAAGCTACAGTCATCAAGACAGTATGGTACTGGCACAAAGACAGAAATATAGATCAATGGAACAAAATAGAAAGCCCAGAGATAAATCCACTTACCTGTGGACACCTTATCTTTGACAAAGGAGACAAGAATATACAATGGAGAAAAGAAAATCTCTTTAACAAGTGGTGCTGCAAAAACTGGTCAACCACTTGTAAAAGAATGAAACTAGAACACTTTCTAACACCATACACAAAAATAAACTCAAAAGGGATTAAAGATATAAATATAAGACCAGAAACTATAAAACTCCTAGAGGAAAACATAGGCAAAACACTCTCCTACATAAACCACAGCAGGATCCTCTGTGCCCTACCTCCCAGAGTAACAGAAATAAAAGCAAAAATAAACAAATGGGACCTAATTAAATTTAAAAGCTTTTGCACAACAAAGGAAACTATAAGCAAGGTGAAAAGATAGCCTTCAGAATGGGAGACAACAATGGCAAATGAAGCAATGGACAAAGAATTAATCTCAAAAATATACAAGCAACTCCTGCAGCTCAATTCCAGAAAAATAAATGACCCAATCAAAAAATGGGCCAAAGAACTAAATAGACATTTATCCATAGAAGACATAAAAATGGCTAACAGACACATGAAAAGATGCTCAACATCACTCATTATCAGAGAAATGAAAATCAAAACCACAATGAGGTTCCATCTCAGTCCGGTCAGAATAGCTGCTATCCAAAAGTCTACAAGCAATAAATGCTGGAGAGGGTGTGGAGAAAAGGGAACCCTCTTACACTGTCCGTGGGAATGCAAACTAGTACAGCCAGTATGGAGAGCAGTGGGGAGATTCCTTAAAAAACTGGAAACGGAACTGCCATATGACCCAGCAATCCAACTGCTGGGCATACACACCAAGGAAACCAGAATTGAAAGAGACACATGTACCCCAATGTTCATCTCAGCACTGTTTATAATAGCCATGACATGGAAGCAACCTAGATGTCCATCAGCAGATGAATGGATAAGAAAGCTGTGGTACATACACACAATGGGATATTACCCAGTTATTAAAAAGAATACATTTGAATCAATTCTAATGAGGTGGATGAAACTGGAGCCTATCATACAGAGTGAAGTAAGTCAGAAGGAAAAACAACAATATAGTATACTAATGCATATATATGGAATTTAGAAAGATGGTAACAATAACCCTGTATGAGAGAGAGCAAAAGAGACACAGATGTATAGAACAGTCTTTTGGACTCTATGGGAGAGGGCAAGGGTGGGATGATATGGGAGAACGGCATTGAAACATGTATATTATCATATGTGAAACAGATTTCCACTCCAGGTTCGATGCATGAGACAGGGTGCTCAGGGCTGGTGCACTGGGATGACCCAGAGGGATGGAATGGGGAGGGAGAGGGGAGGGGATTCAGGATGGGGGGACACATGTACACCCATGGCTGATTCATGTCAATGTATGGCAAAACCATTACAATATTGTAAAGCAATTAGCCTCCAATTAAAATTTAAAAAAATTTTAAAAATGCTCTCTAGGTTAGTCATAACTTTTCTTACGAGGAGTAAGTGTCTTTTGATTTCATGGCTCCAATCACCATCTGCAGTGATTTTGGAGATCAACAAAATAAAGTCTGTCACTCTTTCCACTGTTTCCACATCTGTTTGCCTTGAAGTGATAGGACTAGATGCCATGAACTTAGTTTTCTGAATGTTGAGTTTTAAGCCAACTTTAACTCTCCTCTTTCACTTTTATCTGGAGGCTCTTTAGTTCCTCTTCTCTTTCTGCCATAAGGGAGGTGTCATCTGAATATCTGAGGTTATTGATATTTCCCCTGGCAATCTTGATTCCAGCTTATGCTTCTTCCAACCCAGCATTTCTCATGATGTACTCTGCATATAAGTTAAATAAGCAGAGTGACAATACACAGCCTTGATGTACTCCTTTCCCAATTTGGAACTGGTCTGTTTTTCCATGTCCAGTTCTAACTGTTGCTTCCTGACCTACATACAGGTTTCTGAAGAGACAGGTCAGGTGGTCTGGTATTCTCATCTCTTGAAGAATTTTCCTCAGTTTGTTGTGATCCATATAGTCAAAGGCTTTGGCATAGTCAATAAAGCAGAAATAGATGTTTTTCTGGAACTCTCTTGCTTTTTTGCTGATCTAATGGATGTTGGCAATTTGATCTCTGGTTCCTCTGCCTTTTCTAAAACCAGCTTGAACATCTGGAAGTTCATGGTTCACGTACTGTTTTAGCCTGGCTTGGAGAATTTTGAGCATCACTTTACTAGCATGTGAGATGAGTGTAATTGTGCAATAGGTTGAGCATTCTTTGGCACTGCCTTTCTTGAATTGGAATGAAAACTCACCATTTCCAGTCCTGTGGCCATTGCTGAGTTTTCCAAATTTGCTGGCATATTGAGTACAACACTTCCATAGCATCATCTTTTAGGATTTGAAATAGCTCAACTGGAATTCCATCACCTCCACAAGCTTTGTTTGTAGTGATGCTTCCTAAGGCCCACTTGACTTCACCTTCCAGGATGTCTGGCTCTAGGTGAGTGATCACACCATCACACCATCATGGTCACCTGAGTCATTTAGATCTTTTTTGGATAGTTCTGTGCATTCTTGCCACCTCTTCTTAATATCTTCTGCTTCTGTCAGGTCCATACCATTTCTGTCCTTTATTGAGCCCATCTTTGCATGAAATATTCCCTTGGTATCTCTATAATTTTCTTGAAAAGACCTGTAGTGTTTCCCATTCTATTGTTTTCCTCTATTTCTTTGCACTGATCACTGAGGAAGGCTTTCTTATCTCTCCTTGCTATTCTTTGGCACTCTGCATTCCGGTGGGAATATCTTTCCTTTTCTCATTTGCTTTTGCTTCTATTCTTTTCACAGCTATTTGTAAGGCCTTCTCATACAGCCATTTTGCTTTTTTGCATCTCTTTTTCTTGGGGATGGTCTTGATGTACTTGATGCAGAGTGCATCCTGCGAAATGCCAGGTTGGATGAAGCGCAAGCTGGAAACAAGATTGCCAGGAAAAAATATCAATAATCTCACATATGAAGATGACACCACCCTTATGGCAGAAAGTTAAAAAGAACTAAAGAGTCTATTGATGAAAATGAAAGAGAAGAGTGAAAAAGTTGGCTTAAAACTCAACATTCAGAAAACTAAGATCATGGTATCTGGCCCCATCACTTCATGGCAAATAGAAGGGGAAACAGTGACAGACTTTATTTTCTTCAGCTGCAACACGACAGATGGTGACTGCAGTCATGAAATTAATACACTTGCTCCTTGGAAGAAAAGCTATGACAAACCTAGGCAACATATTAAAAAGCAGAGACATTACTTTGCTGACAAATGTCGCCATCGTCAAAGCTATGGTTTTCCCAGTAATCATGTATGGATGTGAAATTTGGACCATAAAAAAAGCTCAGAGCTGAAGAATTGATTGTTTTGAACTGTGGTGTTGGAGAAAACTCTTGAGAGTCCCTTGGACTGCAAGGAGATGAAACCAATCAATTGTAAAGGAAATCAGTCCTGAATATTCATTGGAAGAACTGACAATGGCACTGAAGCTGCAATACTTTGGCCGCCTGATGCAAAGAACTGACTCACTGGAAAAGACCCTGATACTGGGAAAGGTTGAAAGGAGAAGGGGACGAAAGAAGATGAGATGGTTGGATGGCATCATTGACTCGAAGGACATGAGTTTGAGCAGGCTCTGGAATTTGTTGATAGACAGGGAAGCCTGGGGTGCTGTAGTCCATGGGATCTCAAAGAGTCAAATATGACTTAGTGACTGAAATGAACTGTCCAACTTTTCCAACCCCCCCCTTGCTGAAGAGCCTCTTTTTCCCATTGTATATTCTTGCTTCCTTTGTCAAAGATTAATTGACCGTAGGTGTGTAGGTTTATTTCTGGGTTCTGCTCTGTTCCATTGATCCATATGTGTGTTTTTGCGCCAATACCATGATGTTTTGATTACTGTAGCATTGTAGGATTGTCTGGAGTATGTGACCTACTTTGTTCTTTTTCCTCAGGATTGCTTTGGAAATTCTGGGTCTTTTAATGAAGTCCATATGAAATTTAGGATTATTATAGTTCTGTGAAAAATGTCATGGATAATTTGATAGGGATCATATCAAATATGTAGATCATCTTGTATAGTAAGGCCATTTTAACAACATTAATTCTTCCAATCCAAGAGCTGGAAATGTTTTATAGTTATTTCTAGCATTGTCTTTCACCTCTTTGGTCAGATTTATTCCCAAACTTGTTTTTTTTTTTTTTTGATGTGAATTCAAAAGGAGTATTTTATTATATCTCCTTTTTGATATTTCATTGTTAGTATAAAGAAATGCAACAGATTTCTGTATGTTAATGTTGTATCCTGTGCTACTGTGATTAATCTGTTTATCCATTCTAGTACTTTGTGTGTAGTCTTTAGGGCTTTCCACAGACAATATCATAGCTTCTGCATATTGTTGTTGTTCAGTTGCTCAGTTGTATCTGACTTTTTGTGATCCCATGAACTGCTGCACACCAGGCTTCCCTGACCTTCAGTATCTCCCAGAGTTTGCTCAAACTCATGTCCATTGAGTTGGTGATGCCATCCAACCATCTCATCTTCTGTCTCTCCCTTCTCCTCTTGCTTTCTCTGTTTCCCAGCATCAGGGTCTTTTCCAGTGAGTCAGCTCTTCACATCAGGTGGCCACAATATTGGAGTTTCAGCTTCACCATCAGTCCTTCCGATATATATTCAGGGTTGAATTTTCCTTTAGGATTGACTAGTTTGATCTCCTTGCTGTTCATGGGATTTTTAAGAGTATTCTCCAACACCACAGTTTGAAAGCATCAGTTTTTTGGTACTCAGCCTTCTTTACGGTCCAACTCTCACAGCCATACATGACTCCTGGAAAAACCATAGCTTTGACTGTCTGCATATAATGAGTTTTATCTCTTCCCTTCCAATTTGGATACTTTTCTTTCTTTTTCTTGCTTGCTTATTGTGGAATGTCCAATACTGTACTACTGAATAGCAGTGGTCAGTGGGGCATCTTTGCTTTGTTCCACATTTTAGCATGAAGACTATCAACTTTTCACACCATTAAGTATCGTATCAGCTGAGTTTGTCATAAGTAGCTTCCATTCTGTTGAGATATGTTCCCTCTGTATGCAATTTGTTAAGAGGTTTTTATCATGAATGGTGTTATTTATCCAATGCTTTTTCTGCAGTCTATTGGGATGATTTTGTGGGTTTTGTCTTTTCTTTTGTTGATATGGTTTATCACATTCATTTGTGTATTTTAAACCATCCTTGTGACCCTGGGATGAAATCTAGTCTGGTCATGGTCTTTGAAGAGCTGTTGGATTTGGTTTGCTAATATTTTCTTGAGAATTTTTGTGTCTATATTCATCAAAGATATGGGCTATAATTTTCCTTAGTATCCTTATCTTGTTTTGGTATACATTTCCAGTTACTACCTTTGGGCTATAATGAAAAGTTCACTGAAGGTGGCCTCTAAGGTGACATATCTTTGGATATAAAAATTCCTTTTCCTGCTTACCAACTTTCTCCAAAGTAACTAGCAGATAGGTAGTAAGACTTACTAATATAAATCCTTGCTGCTAAAAGTACAGTTAATGGATTAGAAGCATCAGTCTCACATGAGTGCTTCTAAAAATGCAGGAATGTGGAGCCAAGAAAGTAGGACCTGGACCTACACAGTCAGAATCTTCACTTCCACAAAATCTCAGGTAATTTGACTTCCATGCTTGGAGAAATATAGAAGCATTACTCTAAGTGGTATTTCATGAGAAATTTTGTTTTGTTCCAGAGAAAAAAATTTCTTTGTTGAAAACTGAAATTCAGTAATGTTCACCTTCCACTTAAAAAAGGTGAAAAATATAACCAACTGATTGCAGAGTTTCAAAGAATAGCAAGGAGAGATTTCTTAGCCTTCTTAAATGAACAGTGCAAATAGAGAAAAACAATAGAATGGGAAAGACCAGAGATCTCTTCAAGAAAATTGGAGATACCAAGGGAACATGTTATACAAGGATGGGCACGATAAAGTACAGAAGTCATTACCATGACTTAACAGAAGAGATTAAGAAGAGGTGGCAACAGTGCACAGAAGTATACAAAAATGGTCTTAATGACCCAGATAACAAGGTGTAGTCAGTCACCTAGAGCTAGACATCTTGGACTTCGAAGTCAAATGAGCCTTTGGAAACTACTATGAACAAAGCCAGTGGAGGTGATGGAATTCCAGCTGAGCTATTTCCAATCCTAAAAGACGATGCTGTTAAAGTGCTGCACTCATTATGCCAGCAAATTTGGAAAATTTAACAGTGGCCACAGAACTGGGAAAGGTCTGTTTTCATTTCATTTCATTTTCATCAAAGAAGGGCAATGCCAGTGACTATTCCAATTACCTATGACTGCGCTTATTTCACATGCTATTAGTAGCAAGGTTATGCTCAAAATCCTTCAAGCTAGGCTTGAATAGTACATGAACCAAAAAGTTTCAGATGTACAAGCTGGGTTTAGGAAAAGGCAGAAGAACCAAAGATCAAATTGCCAACGTTCATTGGGTCATAGAAAAAGGAAGGGAATTCCAGAAAAACATCTACTTCTGCTTTACTGACTACGCTAAAGGCTTTGACTGTGTGGATCACAACAAACTGTGTTAAATTCATAGAGATGAGAACACCAGACCACCTTACCTACCCCTAAGAAACCTGTATGCAGGTCAAGAAGCAACAGTTAGAAACAGGAATGGAACAATGGACTGGTTCACAATTGGGAAAGGAGTATGTCAAGGCTGTGTATTGTCACTTTGATTGTTTTAACTTGTATGCAGAGTATATCATGCAAAATGTTTGGCTGAATGAATCACAATCTGGAATCAAGATTGGCAGGAGAACTATAACAGCCTTAGATATGCTGATGACACCATTCTCTCTAATGGCAGAAAATGAAGAACTAAAAAGCCTCTTCATGAGGATCAAAGAGGAGTGAAAAGTTTTCAACATTCAGAAAACTAAGATCATGGCATCTTGTCCCATCACTTTATGGCAAATAGAAGGGGAAAAATAGAAGCAGTGACAGATTTTGTTTTCTTGGGGTCCAAAATCACTATGAATACTGACTGCAGCCACGAAATTAGAAGATGCTTGCTTCTTGGTAGGAAAGCTATAACAAACCTAGACAGCATATTAAAAAGCAGAGACATCACTTTGGCAACAAATATCCATAGAGTCAAAAGTTATGGATTTTCCAGTAATCCTGTACAGATGTGAGAGTTGAACCATAAAGAAGACTGAGCGCCAAAAAACTGATGCTTTCAAATTCTGGGACCCTTGGAGTCCCTTGGACAGCAAGATCAAACCAGTCAATCCTGAAAGAAAATCAACGCTGAATATTTCATTGCAAGGACTGATGCTGAAGCTCCAATACTTTGGCTACCTCATGGGAAGAGCTGACTCATTAGAAAAGACCCTGATCTGGGAAAGATTGAAGGCAGGAGAGGGGGCAGCAGAGGATGAGATGGTTAGGATAGCATCACCACCTCAACAGACATGAATCTGAGCAAACTCTAGAAGATAGTGAAGGACAGGTGAGCCTGGCCTGTTGCAATCCATAAGGTCACAGATAGTCAGACATGACTAAGCAACTGAACAACAAGAACTAAAATATTCTTAATCACTTAAACTCCATCCTTTCCATTTCCCACTCTTTAAGCCTTTACTGAAACTAAGTCTTCTTAGTAAAGACTTACATCTCCAACCATCCCAGGCTCCACTTTTGTAAATTCTTTTTATGATTTTCATATTTTTTATTTGGTACTTCTAAACTTACTCATTTAGGAAAAAAAAGGTGCCCTGTTCTTCCCATTTAGACCCCCTCTCATTCATTTTGGCAGCTAGCATGGTGGCTTGAATATGGTAGCTTTGAAATGTTTTTGAGTACACAAAGCTTTAAAATGGGAGTAAACAGGTAACTCTGATAGTACTTAGGTTCATTTTATTTTGCATGCAAACTCTGTAAGGGATTTGCCCATTGACTCAGGCTGCTCAATATTGATCATCAAATTCTGGGTTCTTGTATAGTCAGAAAAGAAGTGGCTACAAAGCTGATTAGTTAAAAATCATTGATATCTGTAATAGTATTAATATCAGTGTTTGGTTTATGTGTATCATTACTGTTATTAGAATCAGGTGGTCAAATTGCTGAATTTGACTGAGAATTTGACTGAATTTGGCCAGAGAATAAAGTAATATCTTAATGTCTGTTCTTTGTAGCTGAACAGTACAGTTTAAAGAAAATTTTTGACTCAGATGGTAATAATTAAGACTACAGAACTAGATGAGACCAAGAGGCATCAGTGTGCATTCTTTCTCCATGGTGGTCTAGTCTTAACCACATTTTTGAAAGCATCGTAGACGCCTTTTCAGGAAAAGAGAATTTTAGCCTATTAGATTGTATGTTCCATTTCTTTTGGATCTTGTTACTTATCAAATCTAATCCAAATTCTTCATGTTGTGGTTCAAGAAAATAAATCACTAAAAACATGTTAGGCAAAATAAATACTTTATTAATTTTTTTTAGAAATCAGCCTTTGTGTGATGTGATAATTCAAATATTTAAAAAGACCTTTTAGATATTCTTTCAAAGTATATTGTTAACCTCTCAACCACTTTTGATTAAAATTTCACACAAAGAAATATAATAGGAGTTGAAAACTATAAATGCTAAAGAATAATTCTAATAACATCTGGTTGTTACTTTACACATTTATTTAACATATATAAAACCAAATAGGAAACTACCTTCCTTTTTTTTCCCCCATAAAACAAACAATTCTCACTGGTTAAGAATGAATTAAAATTTGTTTATGAGAAAACAAAAATCTAAATTACTTCCATTTTGAAAAAACCAGCTTATTCATTTCTATCCATTCAAGTCACAGGCCCCATTATTTTGGCAATACTCTACCATTTAGTCTAAAAGAAGAAACATGTCCTTATAATAAAGAAGTCTGGACAATGCAAAAAGTACATAGTGTTTAACATAAGACATGTTTCCAAAAAAAAAAAAAAAAAAAAACCAAACAAAAATCCCCAAACTACATAAGCTACAATAAAATTACAACTGTCTTGGGTAAAATAACAATGCTTACAGTGTAAGAACATTAAGTAGTTTTAGGTAACATAAATTCTATCCTACTGCTATTAGTAACCTCCTCAAGAATTAAAAGCAGTTTTTACAACAGGATAATTTTTCTTCTTGGAAGTGACACTAATTAACAGCAGTGGAGGGAGTATCATTGGTTGTTTCAAGCTCTCCAAAAATGAATCAGTTATTGCACAGTAAATACCTCATAGAGGTCAGTGTTTTAAGAAGCTAGTCTGAAGAAATATGTTATTTATAAGTTGGGTAAGTATGGAAGTTTTCAAGTTTTAAAATTAATTCTACCTAGGCAATCAACTGGAAAATACTGACATACAAATAAATATTACGCTTTTCAAAAGGCTACAGTTCTGATAGTTTAGAAAAGAAATAAAGTCAGCCAAGTGCCTACGTTTCTATGTTTTTTGAAAAGATACGCACAGAAGAAATAAACATGGTATACAGTAGCCCAGCTCAGCAGTAAGCATCTTCTGAAGCACAAATGACACCTCCACCAGTGTATAGCATCGATAACTCCAGTATCACACAGCTAATAGGACCCATGCCAACCTTAAAAAAAGAAAAGTAAACATTAAGCATTTTTCAATTGTTATTGAAAAGTCTTTAAAAGGAAGGATGAGAATAAAGATCCTCCATTATCTACTATGACATGATTAGATATGAGACCTAATGTACTATGTACATTGAGACCTATAGGATATATTTTTTAAAAAACAAAAGATACTAAAAATTTATGATTAAGTCTTGAAATCCTGACACAACTGAAGCAACTTGGTATGCACGCATGCTTGAAATCTTGATTCATTTGAAGTAATACAACCACAGCGGCGCTATCAAAATTCAGGTTTGAAGGTCCCAATTTCCCCTATTCCAGAATTTATTAACTATAACGAAATTTCAATAAAATGATAAAATATCAATATCACTTGGAGGTTTGAGATTACAAGATTTGACTTGCTTACATTTCAAATGAGGTTATAAAAGGTTTTCACTGTACAATAACATATTACATACTTCATAAAAATAAAAATTTAGCTAGAGAAACAGACCTATATACTAAGAAAAAGCATTACAAACTAAGTACTAAGTTACATTTAGCTAAACAAAGAAATTCAGAAAAATTTACCTATAAATTCCATTAGTGACTATCTTGCTTAGAACTGGATGCTTTACTAGAAGAAACTGCTGCCAGAAGTCCACTTACAATTTCCCGTCTGATTTCCCCAACAATAGACTCTTTAATCTAGAATGGAAAAAGAAGAAAATGAGAATTTAACAGTATCACTATAATCCATTTTATTCTGTTATCAGAAAAAACAAGTAAATGACATTTAATTTCTACAGTCAGTTAAACTACAGAGAAAACTAAACCTTTATGTAAATCCTTCATGAAATACAGACAGTGAGTAGGGAATCATAACCATCTATCCTTAAACTCAGATCATGTTCTGAGATCTAGCATAATTCAAAGAACTCCATTACAAAATAACACAATTCTCAAGTTGAGAGAATTAACAAATGTTAAAACTTCATAGATAATTTATCCCATGACACAAAATAACCTGAAAGAACTGATTAAATATTATGTTCACTTTTATGGTTTTTTTTTTTAATTATTAATGTCTATGTACCTAATGGCAGAAAGCACAGAGGGACTAAAGAGCCTCTTGATGAAAGTGAAAGAGGAGAGTAATAAAGCTGGCTTAAAACTCAACATTCAAAAAACTAAGATCATGGCATCTGGTTGCATCACTTCAAGGCAAATAGATGGGGAAACATTGGAAACAGTGACAGACTTTCTTTTCTCGGGCTCTAAAATCATTGCAGATGGTAAACGTAGTTGAAATTAAAAGATGCTTACTCCTTGGAAGAAAAGCTATGACTAACTTAGACAGTATATTAAAAAGCAGAGACACCACTTTCCCAACAAAGGTACATATAGTCAAAGCTATGGTTTTTCCAGTAGTCATGTATGGATGTGAGAGTTGGACCATAAAGAAGGCTGAGCGCTGAAAAAATGATGTTCTCCAACTGTGGTGCTGGAGAAGAGTCTTGAGAGTCCCCTGGACAGAAAGGAGATCAAACAAGTCAATCCTAAAGGAAATCAATCCAAGGAATGTCCATTGGAAAGACTGATGCTGAAGCTGAAGCTCCAAAACTTTGGTCACCTGATACAAAGAGCTGACTCATTGGAAAAGACCCTGATGTTGGGAAAGATTGAAGGCGGGAGGAGAAGGGGATGACAGAGGATGAGATGGTTGGATGGCATCACCAACTCAATGGACATGAGTTTGAGTAAACTCTGGGAGATACTGAAGGACAGGAAATCGTGGTGTGTTGCAGTCCATGAGGTCTCAAAGAGCCATGACTTAGTGACTGAACAACAACAACAATCTCTTGGTAATCAGCAGGATACTCAAGTGTTCTCACCGTTAAAAAAAAAACACATTAGTAACAAAGTAAATATACAAGTGTATTCCCTATTTATACTAACTGAAAGCAAAGTATCTAAAGAAGTTACATATTATTCTATCCTAACATGTACATTTTAAGTGGAAAGAATAAATGTTCATTTAGTATAATATAGTTTAAAACATGAAAAACAAATCCTCTAAACAGCCATAAAGTCTGTCTAGTCAAAGCTATGGTTTTTCCAGTAGTCATATATGGATGTGAGAGTTGGACCATAAAGGAGGCTAAGCATGGAAGAACTGATGCTTTTGACTGTGGTGTTGTAGAAGATTCTTGGGAGTCCCGTGGACAGAAAGGAGAGCAAACAAATCAATCCTAAAGGAAACCAACCCTAAATATTCATTGGAAGGACTGATGCTAAAGCTGACGCTCCAATACTTTGGCCACCTGATGCAAAGAGCTGACTCATTTGAAAAGACCCTGATGCTGGGAAAGATTGAAGGTAGGAGGAGAAGGGGAGGACAGAGGATGAGATGGTTGGATGGCATCACTGACTCAATGGACATGAGTTTGAGTAAACTCCAGGAGATGGTGAAGGACAGGGAAGCCTGATATGCTGCAGTCCATGTGGTAGGAAAGAGTCAGACACGACTGAGTGACTGAACACCACCACCAAAATAACCATAAACTCTAAGTAAGTCAATATTTAGTTGTATGGTATGTTTGCCATCTGTCTGAAAATTCTGCTTTGGATGAAGATTGACATGTCATTTTATTGTTGGAAAATGCAAACAGATCTAGAGGCAATGACAATTCCCTCAAGATTTTCTTCTCCAGATGTCCAAACACTACACTTGCACACCTGTGTCTTCTCTCTCATTTGTGATCCCATGGAATGCAGCCCACAAATCTTATCTATGGGATTTTCCAGGGAAGAATTCTTGGGTGGGTTGCCATTTCCTCCTCCAAGAGATTCTCCGGACCCAGGGATCAAACCCACAGGTCCTGCATGTCCTGCACTGGCCACCAGTTCTTTACCACTGAGCCACCTGGGAAGCCCAGTGCATCACCTCTGAGCGGCCCTTTGTGAGGGCTTTAAATGTATGTTTCCTCAAATAAACTGATAATGCCTTCCCGAATTAGCACTCAAGACACACTCAACCAGCTTTTAAAAATTCTACATTTCCAGTTTCCTGTCAGCCTGATCTCTTTCCTAAAATGTTCTTAAGTACATTCTGATCACATCTCAGTGGAAGCCTTGCCAAAAATGGCTCTGTAATAATGTCATACAATATATATGTTACATTATATATATATATATATATATATATATGTATACATAAATATTCAGAGAAACAAATGCTCCTTAACTACCAACTATATGTACTGAAACATATTTAAATAAATAAAATCTTCTCATTTTACCTTCTACCAGCGTCCCTAAACTTTAAACATCAAAGGTCTGTTAAGTTCACAGTACTTCAGATTTGTTTTTTAAACAAATTTATATTAGATACAAACATGATACCAGAATTTTTTTGCCACAGCATACAAGTACAAATGTAGGGTGCTAAATTAGGTCCTCTGTAAATCCATATTCACAAAAGACAATGAGTTAACAGAGTCTTTCGGTCCTGCTGTCCAATGCACATCTCATCACACTTCACTCAAAAATTTCTTTCATTCTTCATCATTCATAAACAAACTAGCCCAAAATTATTATCTACAAACCAAAAAAGCGTGCCAACATTTGGGGGGTGGGGATGGGTACAGACATCACTGTAGTAAAACATCAAAAAGTCTCTACCAAGGATGTTATTATCTAGTTGGGCTCAGGACAAACATTTCATAAAATATTAAAAAGGAAAAACTGTTAACTCATTAATGACATAAGAACAGAATAAAAAATGAGAGACTAGTACGGGATAGAAGAGGAAAAAGTTCTCAGAGAATAGCAAATTTTAACACAGTAATGAAAAAGTAAGGCCAACTGCAGGCAACAGTGAGGACGAAAACAGCAGCAAGAGCATCTTAAGAGAGGAGCAGAAAGAAGCCGGGCTGATAAGACAGCTCCTACTAGGTAGAGAGTGGAAGGGGATCAGAAGAGGAAGGGTGTGCCCAAATGGAAATTCATCAGTGTATTCTGGCACAGAGTAAGTGCTCAGTGAAGGTCTGAGTAAGTGCCATCAATGAGAGAGTGAAAGAGAGTATCACACTAAAAAGAGCAGAAAGTGAAAAACAAAGGACTACATATAAGCACTGGAAGATGACAAAATGCCTTTGATAATTTACTGAAGTAAAAAATGTATGAACAAGTAACTTAGTTCCAAAGTCTCCTGTGTTACAGAGGTGGGGAAGGATAAGTAGTGAAAAAACCAGTGGAATGGATGGTGAAGTCCATTTTATAACTTCCAAAAAGTAATATCCGCTGAAGACAGACCACGCGAGATCAAGGAAGGAATGCACATTGGCATATTAACAGATGACAGCAAGCCTAAAGTGGGGGCCCACACATCCACTGATTAGCCTCCACTGAGCGCCTCCTGTCGGCAGCCATCATTACAGCGATCACTAACAGAACTGTAGTGAGAACACAGGCAAGCTGTGTGTGTATTTACCAAAATGCATATGAAAGTGTGCCAGATGAAACAAAGCTACTTAGAGGCAGGGACCAAGCCTAGGAACCCCAACGGGCAAAGAGGAAAACTCTACACAGAGCAATCTATCTTTATACTCTGACACTTAATCCTGTTCAATTTGCTTCTGTGGACACATGCTCATTTATTCTATTAAGTAATCTTTTTTACTTACTTTTTCTTTCAGTGTTCTCTTTCAAAAGAATTCTACTATATCAGTATTATAAGTAATGAAAGCATTCTTTTAAAAAACTTCACATATGGTGAAATAAAGGAAACAAAGGCCTGATAGACATCATTGTTTTCATGCACCCATGAGAGCAATAAGAAAACTTCCCTAAAAGTGTTTGCCAAACATGCTTAATCCTCACCTGCAAAACTGTTCAACCCAAGCTTATATCTTCCCTTCCTGAATAATGGCTTTGTTAATGGGGTTAGCGACCCAGAATTTGCTGGGAAGACAATTGTTTTTCTTGGAAGCTGATACAATAAGAGTTTTTTAAAAAAAACTGAATTCAGTACCATTTAAGGGAAAAGATTACCAATTTTAAATGAACAGAATCAAGACTAATCTGAATTTTAAGTATTTTGCAAAGTTTAACAGAACACCACTGTGACTGAGCTAAAATGATAATAACCTAAGTGATTTTTTAAATTATAGATGACATTAGACTAATTTATCCATTAACATATGCTTTTAAAGTGCTTCAAAAGAGTTTACTTTTTTAAGGACATCAATGTTCCTCTTCTGCCCTGTTTGATCTACTATACAATTTGCTTGGTAAGCTCTTCTTTGGAGACAGTTAAAAGGGTCAGTGTTAAGCTAAAGTCCCTCCAAACCATGTCAAGTTCTGGATCAGGAAGTTTCTAATTAACAGTAACAAATTCTGAAAAATTCTTCAAACGTTTGTCTCACATGTCTGTCCTTCAGATTATAAAATCTCTCACATTTAATAGGGAGTATCTTATAAATGTTTATGTAATTCTCTAGCACCACCACAGTATGATGGGAACACCCAAGTTTTCTATATATGCTAAGTTCTACCAGCCCCCCAAAAATCAATGTTCTGGTTTAGGGATGCTTTGAAAGTGAAAGTCGCTCAGTCTTGTCTGACTCTGCAACCTCAGAGACCATCCACGGACTTCTCCAGGCCAGAATATTGGAATGGGTAGCCATTCCCTTCTCCAGGGGATCTAAGGACTGAACCCAGATCTCCTGCACTGCAGGCGCAAGAGAAGCCTGAGAATACTGGAGTGGGTAGCCTATCTTCCTGACCCAGGAGTCGAACCAGGGTCTCCTGCATTGCAGGCGGATTCTTTATCAACTGAGCCATCAGGAAATCACTTACAGCAAGCATCAGGCCATCCGTTAACAACACTAAAAATGAGCTAAAAATGAGGACACAAGTGTGCGCTGAGAGAGTATTTGTGCCAAATGAGTATACAAAGTCCAGTTTCCAAGGAGATTTTTCAAACCAAAGCAAGCTAAAGGGAACAAAAATACCCCATTTTGTGGCAAGGGAGACGGGGAGTACCTTAAAACTGATTTCTTCAGTTAACAAATACATTGTAGAGAAAAATAATTACTTAGTTCTACTCAAAAATTGATTTTTGACGTGAAACACCTAACTAACTGAGCAAGGTAGATGTATAGAGCCAGCTAAATATTAGCCAGACACAACCAACCTACAAAATAATTATATTTATAGAACAAATAAATTTATAGAATTAAGATCTTTTAAATTTCAAGTTGATAATTCATGTCACGAAAAGAAATTATACATACATGCAGTGTCTTCTGCTATTGACAGAATGCTTGTTTTGTGTTAATTTGTCTGAATGTCAGCTGAATCTAGGAACAGAGTACCCAACATGTACAAACATTAAACAGCTACCGGATTTCTTAGTTCACTGTGTTATGAAGCACACCTATCTGCATCTGGCATTACAATTTCTGTTGGATTTCATTATCACTCCCAGCTACCACTTCACGTAACTCACAAGTAACTTATTTTGCAGCCGTTCCAAAATCCAATTCCAGAAGCAAATGTCAGGTCTTTTTCAAGGCAGCGTCACACTATTGCAGCATTTCAGTTCAGTTCAGTCGCTCACTCGTGTCCGACTCTTTGCGACCCCATGAACCGCAGCACGCCAGGCCTCCCTGTCTATCACCAACTCCTGGAGTTTACCCAAACCCATGTCCATGGAGTCGGTGAGGCCATCCAGCCATCTCATCCTCTGTCGTCCCCTTCTCCTCCTGCCCCCAATCCTTCCCAGCATCAGGGTCTTTTCCAATAAATTAGTTCTTCACATCAGGAGGCCAAAGTATTGGAGTTTCAGCTTCAACATCAGTCCTCCCAATGAACATCCAGGACTGATCTCCTTTAGGATGGACTGGTTGGATCTCCTTGCAGTCCAAGGGACTCTCAAGTCTTCTCCAACACCACAGCTCAAAAGCAACAATTCTTCGGCACTCAGCTTTCTTTGTAGTCCAACTCTCACATCCATACATGACTACTGGAAAAACCGTAGCCTTGACTAGATGGACCTTTGTTGGCAAAGTAATGTCTCTGCTTTTCAATATGCTATCTATGTTGGACATAACCTTCCTTCCAAGGAGTAAGCGTCTTTTAATTTCATGGCTGCAATCACCATCTGCAGTGATTTTGGAGCCCAAAAAAGTAAAGTCTGACACTGTTTCCACTGTTTCCCCATCTATTTCCCATGAAGTGATGGGATCAGATGCCATGATCTTAGTTTTCTGAATGTTGAGCTTTAAGCCAACTTTTTCACTCTCCTCTTTCACTTTCATCAAGAGGCTTTTTAGTTCCTCTTCACTTTCTGCCATAAGGGTGGTGTCATCTGCATATCTGAGGTTATTGCAGCATTTATTTCTTAACAAAACAGTATTACTGTTTTTATTATGTTTTCACCTTTTCAAAAATATGTCACTGACCAAAGTTTTCAACGTTATGCTTCTAATACTATTTTCCTCATGAGCTCTGTAGTTTTTACTGCACAAATCTGCATAGCATGATTTTTAGGAATGCATACATTAATGTCATATAAAGCAAAAACGAATTTATTTTCCAGGTACTTCTCAAGCTACTGTCATGCAGCTGTAAACGCTGGCACCTCAAACATGAACTAATCTCTGGACCCAGAGGAGCAATGGATCATTTGAAAAAAACGTTTTGGTATGTTGCCATCATTCTTTAAAAAAAAAAAAACACACTTAATTTTGTACTGGGTAATAGCACATTAGCAATGTTGTGATAATTTCAGATGAAGAGTAGAGGGACTCAGCTCTACGTGTATCCACTTTCCCCCAAACTCTCCACCCATCCAGGCTGCCACATAACACTGAGCAGAGTTCCACGTGCTATAAAGTTACCATTTTAAATATAGCAATGTGTCCATGTCCATCTCAAACTTCCAGACTATCCCCCTCTCCCTTCCCCCTGCCAACCATAAGTTTAGTTCTCTAAGTCTGCAAGTCTCTTTCTGTTGTAAGTAAGTTCAATTGTATCATTTCTTTATAGATTCCACATACAAGGGATGTCATCCTATATGTCTCCTTCTCTGACTTATTCACTCAGTATGACATCTCTAGGTTCATGCATGTTGCTGCAAATTGCTGCCACCATTTTTGACCTATAACCACTAAAATTTTGTTCAATGCTACTCACAAATTAATTCTAAAAATGTGTTAGATTCACATTACTGAATTTACTGGAAGTACAAAGATTAAAAAGAGGGAGCCACTGATTCTTATTTCTCTGGTTCATTTTGGTATTTTCCATTTCTAAATCCTTCTCAATACATTATACTAAATGCTTTTCTGTATGATTTTTCAACTGTCCCGAGTTAATTCTATTTACCTTCCTACTAGACATTAGGCTTAAAGATTTCACGGCCTTACATTCATTTTTCTTTTCTCCTTTACAGAGCAGGCACTCATTAAGACACTTGTAAACCATTTTTTTTTTTTTAAAAAAACACACAGTAGGCTATTCTTCATTTTACTAATGGAAAGAATGAATGATCCTTTTTATCATGGAATTTAGTATCCCAGTTGGAAAGAACTATGAATAATAATGGTTCTTCCTCAGAGTTACTCTTAAGACAGGGAACAGAATGAAAAAAATAAATTCAACACATGTAATTTTTATCTTATGCACTCTACAGAATTTTGCATCCAAAGACACAATGTGATTTGAGAAAAGGAAAAAAAAAGTCATACATAAATATGTATCTATAGCAGTCTCCTTTTTTAAATATCTATATTGTTCCTTACTATCTGATCCTGGTGCCAAAAGCAACTATTGTACTAATTTCTCAAATATTTTGCCTTTGATTACTAGTCTTCCTAAGTTTCTGCAGTCTTTTTGGTAACCTAGAACTATTGTTCAATGTTTCAGGTCTGCATACTGCTAATCACACAGGGTAAACCCTAATTCTATATATATTTCTATCTTTGAATGATTTACATAATTTCTATATTTCTCTACTCACTAAAGCAAATAGATTAAATTCTTCATACTTCTTAAAATCTCAACTGACATTATAAAATGGCAGGTTTTAATCTTGGAAGAGATCTAAATTATAATCCTTAATTTTACAAAGGTGGAAACAGGTCTAAAGTCCTCATCACATGTTCACCTATTTTGAAATCTACACATACCTTCTTCATCAGAGTGAATATGGAGAATCACAATTATTTCATATAGGGGTATGAAATTTGCAGAAACAGCATTACAAACATAATAGATAGGGGCTGGATCAATGGGAAAATTACTGAATACAGTGAATCAAAGGAGTATATTATAAATAATTAATGTTAAAATAAAACCTATTCCAAATAAATTAATTAAGCATAGATTTTACTCACCTCCTTTATAACTTGCTGTAACTCCTCTTGCTCCACATTTTTATGCACTTCCTCAGCAGCTGGCAACAATGAGACTTTTCCATGTTCTTCGTCCACTTTAGATTTAGGTCCTACAGCTTCTGAGGTTTCTTCAGTTGCTCCAGCTTCCTCAGAACTTTCCACATCTGGAGGTGTCTGCACAGAGCCTGTTCTAGAAGGAGCAGTTGGTGTTAGGGCCACTGATGCTCGGAATAATTTCTTGCTTGGTACCAGATGGGTTTTGGGTTTGCCCACTGAGTCAATAGGAGGTACTCCAGTTCTTCTACTGGCATGAGAGGGACCAGAACATACAGAAGATGACTCTGATGTTGCTTGGGAAAAAACAGATTCTGAGCTTTCTCCAGGAGGAATTTCAAATCCCATTTCTCCATGGCCCAGGCCCAACTCAGACTTTAGGTATGACTGTTCTCGCATCAGTTCAGTGACCTAGAATAAGAAAAACTGTAATTCTTCTCTCTTAAAATTAAGATTGGTAGTTAAAAGATTAATATCCTTGATGCCGCCCCAAATCATTTAACTTGTAGAGACATGATTTGAATGCACTCATTTGGTTACTACTCAATTTCATTTGCAAAAACAGCAAGAAAAAAAAAAAATAAATAAATAAATAAAAAAACAGCAAGAAAAATTCAAATTCACAGTGATTTCAAGCCATAAAATGTTTAACTAGGCTATAGCTGGCTGAAATTTTACTTGGTTCCAAATGAGTGTCCCAATTACTTACAAAGAAAAGTAACCAGTAAAAAAACTCATGCCTTCAAATGAACTAATTCATTTAAAATACAATAAAAATCAATCTTTGTTCAAAATGTGGTCATCTTAAAGATCCAATTACCTAAAGAACCTGGAATCAGACTGTGAAAGCACATTTTCTGAAATATAAATTACTTTTTATGATGCATTATTTCCTTTAGGCCATAAAGATAAATCATTATTGCAATTAACTGTCTTTCTAGTGGCCAAAACTGGCAACGGACTTACAGAAGTGCCAGACTCACTTCTAATCAAATTAACTAACTTATCAAATTGTGTATTTAAATTTTTTTTCATCTACATTAGGAAAACTGTGTGTTTATGAAATATTATATCATTCCCTTCCCCAGTGATTTAAAAGGAAAGAGGCTTACTGGTTCCATTACATTCAATGGAGAAGGGCATGACAAGTTATCAGCGCTTCTACTGCCACACATTCCCTGGAAAAGTAAAACAATATATATATATGTGATATATGTGTGTGTCTATGTGTAGATTTTTCAAATTGCAAGTGCTTTATAATAAAATGAGCTAATTATTGCTCTAAAGCAGTCCTTTATGTCACAGAAGTCAGCCTCAGCTGTCACAGGATCCTATTAAATGTGTTACTCTGTGTGTTTGCATAGAAGATGTTCTGATTCTCTGATCTCACCAATGCACATTTCTCAGAAATAATACATCAAAACTGTTGATGAGATCAAATAGATCAAAACTGTCGATGAGATTTTCATCAACAAGATATTCTTAGTCTGTGCTATGCATATTTATATGTATGTATACACACACACACACATTCTTACTCTACTCGCTACGTGTGCATATATACGTGTGTGTTCATGCATTCGTTTTTAACAGAATCAGTTACGTTCAATTAACAAAGAATTCACCGTTTCAACATTTCAAAACAATATATTGTACAACACTGAAAGATTTTGGCAAAAATCAGAATACAATCATTAAAGTTCAAATTGCATGAAAAGGAACACTAGGAGTAAGAATGGTGGTATGAAATAAAGAGAGACAGTGTTTGTCTCTATTCTCTTGTTTGTATACATGTTTTTCTGCTTTTACAAAGATCTTAATTGATTCCTTAAAAAACATAAAGAATGGAAAAGAATCCAAAATAAAGCAAAAGTATAAAGGGACCAGTTTTTTCCAAAGGCAAGAAAGGGGGGAAAAGGTTACATGAAATATGTATGTATGTGTTCTTCACAGTTATATACAATGAGTGGCATCTAAATTAGTCATATGTTAACCTACTATCATTTTTCCTTTAAAATCCTTAAAAGTTTTGCATTGCTCTTTATTTTCTATTATTAAATTATGATTTATATATATATATTAATATGCTAAACATTTAAGAAGTTAACCACAACTTACACATTCCACTGATTTGTGGGAAAGGCTCATTAAACACTGCACATCTCTAATGCCGTTAAAATGCGTTGTTTTTAAATTAAGGCATTTGTCCTAAATTGTGTGGAACTTTATTAACAAGTTCGGAGTGCAAACACTGTGACCGAGGAAGCATACCATGAGTGCCGAGGGGCGGAAGGGTGAAGGCACAGGGCGGAGCTGCTCCTCCAGCCCCAGGAGGCGCTCCTCCAGCTGCAGCTCCAGGTCCTGGAGTTCCATTCGGACTGAAGTTCTCAAACTCTGCAGCTGATCAACTTCATACCTATTAGTAGGCACAGAGTTTGAAAAAAGCAGTTTGGAAACTCAGTGTTCCCAACTCTCACAAGCTTTCGGAAGGTACTAAACTCCACGTTCTATAGATCAGCACGACAGTGTCTGCAGTAAGTACAACCACTATAACTGCTTTCTCTTCCTCTAGGTTCCATCACAAATATTCCAGACAATAAGAAACAGATTCCAACCACTGTCAGTCCAGCGAAGAGTAGTTTACTTAGCAAAACACTGTGTCCGATTTTATTTATACTGGTTCACAGACTAGATAAAGGGTACACAGCAGTATAAATAAAATTCAGCTTCCAAAAAAAAGATAGTTAACAATGCTTTTTAGAATGAAAAATATTTTAAGTCAGCATTAAGACACATGAACTTTTACCTTTCCTCCTCAGTCATATGATGATAAACCATGGTTTGCTGACGCAGCATTGCCAATTCCAAATCCATCATTTGTGTTCTAAACAAATTCAGGCTCCGCCTCATTACTTGGAGCTCCTGAAAAGTATTCTAAAATGCAATATAAGAACATTAACTTCTAAATCACACAAATTATTCTGTAACACACAGATTTCAGTAACAACTTACTTCATAAAGAGGTAGAACAGATGATTTCTGAGTACTGTACGGAGCAGCAGCAACATCAGGTCCTCTCATCACAGGGTACTTCAAAAGAGTGAAAGTCCGATTAGAAAGCAACGTTATAGTGACCACGTCCACATCATCTAAGGTGTTAAAAAGGCAGAATTTGGGGAGTGCATATGTTTCTCTTTGGGGCATAAAACAAAACCCCAAACCACTTCGTGTTATAAGCAGGAATCAGATAAATCAGTCACCAGCACGACCTACTACTCCTATCTGTTTTAGTTATAAGTCAGTGTATTTGGAACAGGAAACAGGCAAAGGAACACATATAGTTTAAATCTATTAATATGTTTTACAGGCCCTCCTTCTTGCCTTGAGAAAGTAGAAAAATAAAAACAAAACTCAGAAATATAGAAGCCACAGCAAATGTCACTCTGAGACCACAGAAACTACTGGTTTGGCTGAAGAAAGTAGTAAGCGATCACCACGCTCATTCTTAGATACCTGAGTGTCTACTATGCATCACTTAGGGAGTGAAAAAGATAAGACAGAAGGCATTCCCAGCCTTCAAGCATTCTCACAGTGGAAGAAACAGGAGAAAACAGAACTAGAAATATATACATAATATTGGCTGGGGTTGGTGTGGGGACTGCTATGATGAAAACAATCAAAAACCCAGATTTAGGTTAAGTGTTCTCGACAGTGGTGACACCTGAGCTGTATCTTCACAGTAAACAGACTTGGTCAGGTGAAGAAAGGCAAGGGCAGGTCATCCCAGGTTAAAAAAAAAAAAAAAAAACCAGACAGTTCGGGACACACACCTATGTAGGAGCCTGCATGTGTGTGGCGGGCCTGGGGAGGCAGGCAGAGGCCAGGTGATACTCAGCGCCTGTCTACTGAGGTGGGGCAAGGTGAGGATGGAGAAATCAGCTGAGCGGCTGACGGAACACTGAAGAGAAAACCGCATCTAGAGCAGAACAAGCTGGTCTAGACAGGTAGAACATGAAGGTGTAGGTGACAGGACCCTGGGAATCCCCAGCTTCCCATAACTGCAGCTGAAAGGTTAATTTCTCATTTGGAGACAGAACTACATTTTGTAAGGGGGAAAGAGACACCCACTTTCAGGTTAGACTGAAAATCATTGGTAGAAGACAATCATCATGAGGATAAAGTCTCTACTTAAAAGTGTATTTTATTACATAACTTGCAAGGTTTCCAACTTTCATTTTTACTGTCAAAGGGGCTTCCTGTCTACTACATCATCATAAAAAGGAATGTACTATATACACTCTAGGCTTCTCGACTCTTAGCTGAACACCCCATTGATTACATTACACTGTCATTTTCTTCATTTCCTCAACTGCCTAATCTAAGTCACTTAGAAAGAGATTTAGAAAGGAAATGTGAAAGGCAAACCAAGAGACAATTTACTTGTTTTTCAAAACTTATTTGGGAAGTTATTTCCATCCCACTAACAAATCTGAGAGCAGTGACTTTAAAAGTGACAAGACACATAGACTATTTTTATTCAGAGTCACACGTTTACCTGATTTTTTCTCTTCTTTTAACTCAGTGGAAGCAGGCTAATTCTGTACCAGGAGACCAGCATCAGGAGTCAGCAGATGAAGGAAAAGCTTAGTCAGAGAGCAACGAGTGGAACCAGAACACACGGCGACACAGAAGCCAAGGGAGGAAAACTTAGAAAGAAGTGGTGAACACTGTCAGATGGAAGAGAAAAGGACAGACAGCACTTGAGAAGTTTTTTGTTTTTTTTTTTTAATGACAAAGACAACTTGACTAAGAGACAATGGAGGAGAGGCTAAAGAAAGGAGGACACCTAAAAAACAAAATCTCTGCTCTAGAAGGGAGGGAGATTGTGAACAGAGAACGTCACCTTGTTCAGAATTAGTTACAGCTTTTCCCTTGAGCTAGGCAGAAGAGGCTGGGAGGGGAGCAGGTACAGATAAATTTAGGAAAGTAGGAAAATGAGGCTGAGGTGGTTCATGTCTGATGGCTCCTAGCTTTTCAGTGAACTAAGATTAGGTACTCAGACCAATAAAAGAAAACAAGGGTAAGAAAGATGAACTTGGTTTCATACCTGTGAAAGATTCTGCAGTGAATTTCTAATATCATGCAACACTCTTCGCAACTGCATCTCGATGGCAGAAGGCGGGTTCATAGGGCACACTCGGTAAGGGGAGGCGGTGTGTCTGTGTGAGTAAGGACACCCAAGCGGGGACGTGAAGGCACTACAGGCGGCGCCTGATATGCTGGGAACACTGTGAGTGCTCAGAGTTCTCGTGTGTTCACACAGGGGCCTCTCCTGCCACTCGCAGTGGAGAGAGTGAAGGGAGCAGGTGGACTGAGACCCAGGCGCCGGGGCAGCCAGCCAGCAGGCCGGAGTCCTCCGCTGACGGCACTCCTCCAGCCGTGTTAGCTCGCTCGGGGCGGCTGCTTCTTTCTTCACAGATGTCGGAGAGATGAAAATCGTGGATCTGACTGAAGACTCACCGGCATGCTCCATCACTTCCTTTTCTAACCTCTGTTCCTCCTCCTGTGTATACTTGTATGTGAAGGACGGTGGACTGCATCTGGTCTCTTTTCCAGGGGACAACCGAACGTTGACCGATGACACGACCCTGACTGGGCTCAGCAGGGTGGTTGGTAAAGACTGAGACCTCCTTAGAGGGTAGCCAGCTTTTGCAAACAGGTACCTCTGTTTTAACAGGTCTTTTGACTTTACCAAACTACGCCCCACTCTTTGATTAGACAGACTGCAAACCTTCATTTGCGCTCTCTGTAAAGCGGTGTTAACTCTGTCCACAGAAGAGGGAGACCCCGTGGTATTTTCAGCCCCTTCTTCACCGCATTTAGCTTCAATAGAAGCCAGTGATTTAAGAATATGGTGGGTGGTATACTGGACAAATTCACATTCGCTGCTTTTATCCACATCACTTTCAGCACTTGCTTCCCTTAGTAATTGCACAGGCTGCGCTGGAGGCACATCCTCTTTCCTTTCAGTAATTTCAGTAACGTGATCCCCTGCACTACAGGTGGACTGCTGATGTCCTACGTTCTCAACAGTCTTGCACTGGAGGAAATCCTGGCCATCTGACCGTTTCTCGGCAACTGCTGCTGCCTTCTCTCTTTCCATCTGAGGACAGGTGGGAGACTCCTCCTCTGATTCATTAAAGTAAGGCTGGTCTTGTGCTGTTGGTGTGACAAGGTCTTCACCAAATGATGTGACTGTTGTCTCACTGTCACAGCTATCTGCACTACTCCCCATGGCTTGCAAGGACTCATGAACCTGTGAAAAGAAAACAGGCAGAATTCAAATAAGTAGTAGCATTAACAAAATATCAAACTGCTATGATGCTTCTATACTTTTGGGTTCTCCCACCTTGGTTTTGGCTCTGGTGCTGTTCTAAACTGCTTTCAGTGTCCTTGATCAAAAACAACTCTGCTTTCTCACAAAGATTATTCCAGATCTTTACTATTTTCCTTAAATACCCCTTTCAACAACCATCCCCTTTCCTTCCTGGAAGAGGAAATGGCAACTCACTCCAGTAATCTTGCCGGGAAAATTCCACAGACAGAGGAACCTGGCGGACTACATTCCATGAGGTTGCAGAGTCGGACATGACTGAGCAACTAAGCACTCCTTTCCTTCCAACATATGACACTGACTCAGAGAAAATGGACAAAAATAGCTTAACTTCTTCCTCAGTATCTACAAACTTTGCTGTACCTTACCCCATCATTCACTCCTCTCCATTCTGAAAGAAAACTGTGTCTCTTTTCAAAGCTAAATCTTCCAATCTGTACTTTTGACCACCTCCTCTCAAAGTTTAGGGTATTTCTCCAGGTTCATCCCAGACTTTTCTGCATCAAGCTCTCTTTCTCTTAGCCAAACAACTTGCCTAAATCATTACTGTATAAAAAAGACAAAAAGACCTACAACCCTTGGCTATCATCCTTATTTGAAAAAAGAACATAATTCATATCTTCTCTATCACTGATCTACTCTCCAATCACGCTTCTCATTCAATGAATCAGAACTACTCAAGTACTCAATTTCAAAATAAACAAATTTTCATCTTTTCACTCCAATGGCCACAGCTCTCCTTTTAAAAGTTTCTCCTCTATCTCTCAGTTTTTATGCCTGCAGGATTATTCTGAGTCTCCTTAGAAACTTCTGTCTACTCCTTAAATGCTGTTTCTAAGGTTCTTTTTTAGGTTCTTTTTTTCTCTTATTCCAGTTTTCTTTAAAATTTCCTTATAGATGTTTTAAACACTTTTCATGTACACTATGTACTGCACACATAAACTATAAGCTCCTTGAGGATACTTTAAGACATGCCTGTCTTCTGGGTTATCTAACACACTATGGCATAAAAGTCAAGTAATACTGAGCAAGCTATGGATCCACAGTTTTAGTTAGTTATTAATTATTATAAAATACTGAAATATAGGCACAGATTGTAAAGAATTTGCCTGCAATTCTAGAGACCTGGGTTCGAGCCCTGGGTAGGGAAGATCCCCTGGAAAAGGGAAAGGCTACCCAATCCAGTATTCTTGCCTGGAACCTTCCATGGACAGAGGAGCCTGGCAAATCCATGGGGTGGCAAAGAGTTGGACAAGACTGAGAGACTAACACTTTCATTTTCTTTCATTGAAATACAATGATGGTAGAAAATTTTTAAAGAAACACAAAATAGGTTAAGGATTAAAATACTCTGTTTATTGGTGGTCGAAAAATGAAGGAGAAGCTTTTTTTTTTTTTTTTAAATATTCAGTCAGAGAAATATGAAGAATTAGTGTAACTTAAAATTTATAGACAAATGCTCAGATAATAAGACTAAAATTCTAGGATGCAGATGTTATTATTTGAAAAATAAAGATTGCACAGATTGTCTTAAATATATAGACAGTGAAAAACGCCTACTACTATAGGAAATATTACCTGAAGATGATTAAGCGAGAGGCAGTCTGTCGAATCTTCAGCAAAACCACTGCTATCAGAGTGCTGACTTGCAGTACGTAACAGTTGATCTACCAAAAGAAATGCAGTTATACAAAACTGCTATACAGGACTTCAGTGAGTACCTTTATTACATGATTTCCAGAAGATACATGGTACGCAACAGCGACTCGTTCTTAGAAAAGAAAAGTATGCATTGCTTATGCCAAATTGTGGCTTCAAAGCATAGGAAGTGACCTGAATTCAAATAAAACTGAATCACATCAGAAATTCTCAGTGTTCAGTTGCAAATTAAGCTCTAATTATAATGTATTTTACTAAATCCAATTAATGTCTTATCCTTGGAGAACAACCTGCTGAAATGAAAAATGGCTCTAATAAAAATTAAAGTCCCAAAATAAACCATTTCCATTACGTAAAATATGTAAAGACACTTAGGTGAAATCAGAAGTTTAAATGCAGTGTATAAAAACTCCTATGGGCTTCCCCGGTGCTCAGTGGTAAAGAATCCGCCTGCCAAGGCAGGAGACCCAGGTGTGAGCCCTGGTCCAGAAAGGTCCCACCTGCCAGGGAGTAGCTTGGCCCATGGGCCACAACCGCCGAGTCTGTGACCTAGAGCCCAGGGGCCCCAACTACTGAAGCCTGCACATCCAAAATCTGTGCTCCCCAACGAGAGAAGCCCCTGCAGTGAGAAGCCCACACACCACAGCCATAAAGTAGCCCCTGCTCTCCACACCTAGAGAAAGCCCGCGTGTAGCAGCAAAGACCCAGCGTGACCAAAAATAAATAAATAAAATTTTATGTATTTAAAAAACACCTATTACCTTCCCAATAAGAAAACAAAAATACAATTAAGGCCAACAAATTAATCACTTACATACAAGAAAACTTAAATGCCTCTAATGTTTCAAATGATGCAAACATTTGTAAGTTATGAAGCAATTACTTCTTAGCTGAATGAAACTTAATCACATAGGTTCAACAGGAAGGTAATATTGTTAATTTTTATCATTCCGGGTTAGTATAACCTAAAAAAATTTTTTAAGTAACTAAAAAAAACCAACTAAGCAAGTAGGCATGAGCACAGGCCCGGTCACACTGTGAGCACCACAGTGGGGGAGAGTTTACAGCTGTCACATTGACTGAGGACGGCATTTCATGACACAGTCAGGTTCTGAAAAGCAGCAGGCTAAATACACTGTGTTCACCAAGTCCACATTCGTTTAAGATTTGAATGACAGGAAGCATTCCATAATATGTTTGAATAAAATCCAAAATGAATTATTGGTTGCCTGACTTTGAAAAATATTCTAATTACCTTAGGTTCAACCTGAAGCAACATGAAATGGAATAATATTTTTCCCACTAAAAATGTAAAATAATTCTGTAATGTTCTGAAGTCAACAAAATTGCATAATTAAATACAAGGAACTGATCCATATCTTGGTAAGTTTAGGTAAATTGTAATAATTGTGAAACTGAATTAGAGTAAGCTGTTACCACAGGTACTATTTATACAGTACATTATCTGAGAAAAATGATTAACATGCCACAGGAGTCATCACCATAATTATATGTTTGCATATCTTTTTAAAAAGAAAAACTAGATTGTCAGTGTTCTGAAAACAGGAACCCTACTTATCCCTCTTTGTATCCTAAGGAACTAGAGCAAGCCAACAATAAAAAGTATTTGCTGAATTAATCAATCTCCATAAAGTTATCTCCATAGAGCAACAACAGACTTAAACAGTTGCTTAGAGGATTTAGAAGTGAAACTGCCCAATCTGCTTGGGCCAAGGGCAGTTGCCAAAGAGCCCAGGAAGCCCTGACCAGCTTCCCTCAGGTCCCCTCCCCTACGATCTGTCTTGGCCACCATGTAGTAAAGCCTGTGCCAAGCGCACTTCTCTGCAGTTAGTCCAGTCTGAATTCACACACATCAGGTGAAGTGTGGACTGCTTAGGCTTTAGAGCAGATGTCAGGCAGTGGAAGGAACAAGGAGACCTGGGTCAAGTTCTGGCTTTATCATCATAAGCAGCAACTTCTCTCTTCAGAAAATGAGATAACAGTTCTCCTACCTCACTGTTACTTCAGAACCTAAGTAGAACGTACATGAAACCGTTTTTGTAAACTATAAATCACAATTGAAATTCTTTAGTCAGCCATTTCAGTTTCACAATAAACGTAGTTTACCAAAGAAATAAGGCAGAATTAAAAAGAAACAGACTTTTGTCCTAACTGAAGAGGTAAGACATTATTTCTAGTGAAAAACTAGGAAGTTAAAGTAAACATTAAAGTGAGAACAAAACAAAAGGTGTAAATTCTATTTATCCAGTATCACATAGAAACAGTATACCTGTATGCTCTGCTAGGTCAAAGAAAATATTGAACATCTTTGGCAATAAGGAAACTGTTGGACTGCTCTGAACATACCTACTGGATGTTAACTTGTGACATGAGTTGCATCACTAAAACCTCTATTGTAAACCCCGGGACTGGATTTGAATTTATTTATTTTTTTATTTTTTTGGATTTGAATTTAGATGACTGTAGCTCCAAAAATTCTATTAATAAAGTGGGAAGTCAGAGAAGGCAATGGCACCCCACTCCAGTACTCTTGCCTGGAAAATCCCATGGACGGAGAAGCCTGGTAGGCTGCAGTCCATAGGGTCGCTAGGAGTACGACAAGACTGAGCAACTTCACTTTCCCTTTTCACTTTCATGAGTTGGAGAAGGAAATGGCAACCCACTCCAGTGTTCTTGCCTGGAGAATCCCAGGGACGGGGGAGCCTGGCGGGCTGCCATCTATGGGGTCGCAGAGAGCCGTACACGACTGAAACGACTCAGCAGCAGCAGCAGCAAAGTGGGAAGTATTTTTATACATGTGCTGTGTGCATTTTTACTAACCTTGTGAGATAAATATATTACCAGTGATTCAAATTCTGCCACTATGATTAACATACTTGCATATCTCATCAAAATTTGGAAGGCTACTTTCAAAAAAATGACTAAAACACTACTATTGTTCTTTCTCCCTCTCTCATGCATATACACAAAACTATTTTACTGTTAATTTACAAAGATGTGATTCAAAAAAATGTTACCATTTTTAGTTATGCCACCAGAAATAAGAGCTCCTACAGAAGACAAGAGGAAGAAACTCAGATGTGAATACAAACCACATTCCATCTCTCCTGCCACAGGAAGCTTACTCCTCAAAGCTCTTAAGGTAATTATACTGTTTTTATCTCCCTTTTGACACAGGGCAAGCTGCTTTTTCCAATGCATTCCTTTACCTATCTAAAGCAAAAATTCCTGGATGGCTATGAACTCTGCCTTACAGCTCAGAAACACATATATTTATGGACTCAAAAAGGGAAAACAATTAAGCAGTAAAGTTCATTTTGTGTCTGACCAGAACCGTGGTGACCTAGGGAGAATGGGGATCTTGTTTGTCAGTACTGTACTGCAATAAAAAAAGAAAATTTATATGCAGACTGTTTCATATGGAGTCACTCCAGAGATCAGACGAGAACATGTAATTTCCTATTCTAGGAACATACATATGAATCTTTGCTTTAAAAAAAAAAAAACAGGGTGGTTCAGCGTGTGTGAAGTTTTAAAAATAAATACTCCTACCTCCAGTGGTCATTTAACTTCTCTTCTCCTTTCCTTTCTCCCTAAATCTCCAAAGCTTTACAACTTTAAAGATAATCAGACATGTTTTTCTTGTTGCAAGTTAAAAGTGAAAGAAATAGATTTAAAGGGTCTTTGGTCAATAATTAATAACTCAAGAGAAGAACAGTATCTACAGCAACTCACCTTTGATCTAGTTGGAATTTAACTAGCTTTAACTATTGCTGAGAAACTGGTGTTTTTTGCCAGAGGCACATTCATGTATTATACCTAGGAGCTGGATTTAAGTAATGAAAACCCAGAGGTGGCTAATACACGTATACATCTCAAACATAAGCATGTAAAACGTAGGCCTGACTTTGTTGCTCTATCACTTCCCATCTAGCCCTTGTGCAGAACTAAAGCATTATTTAGAATACACATAATTGTGCAAGGAGGTCGTTACAAGATAAGTGAATTAAAATTACTTTATGAGCACAAGTCTTCAGGAAGATACCAAAAATTCTACAATCAAACCATAATGAAGCATGCACACCTGTGTTCTTAATTTTCTTTTTATAAGCACTGCAAACAATAAAAAAAAAAAAATACCTTTTCCACATCACCCAAAGACATTTCAATAACGTGCTTGGAAACCAGTGAGTACAAGTTTACTTACCTCTTTTTGACTTGTTAAGACCTAGTTGGTAAGTGGCTGGAACATGAGGAGCTTCTCCCTCTGTACTTTGGACCTACAGAAGAGTTTTAGGTAGTTAAAACTTGAAGAATCTGTGGCAAAGAAGAATACTTCTTAATAATCATTTACTAACAACCAATCTAACTAAGAAGGTACCAATGCTTTACATATTTAAAAAGTGCAACCTATCTCAAAATTGTTATAATGTCCCACATCTCAATTTTATGATCTATTTTTCAGTTAACAACAGGACTGTAAGTTTATAGCTAACAAAGAAAACTAACTATATGTGTAAAGTATAGTACTTCACTAAAAATAAGTTGCTATTAAATGAAAAACAGAGCCGTAAGAAAAAGTTCCCTAAATGTTAAACTTACAAGTGTAACGTCAATCCCAGAGAGACACTAACACACTCACTGCAGCACACTGGCACACACTTACGGCAGTTACAAGTCTTGCATCTTGACAAAGGAGGCAGGGATATACAATGGAGGAAAGACAGTCTCTTTAACAAGTGGTGCTGTGAAAACTGGACAGCTACTTGCAAAAGAATGAAACTAGAACACTCTCTAACACCATGCACAAAATAAACTCAAAATGGATCAAAGATCTAAACGTAAGACCAGAAACTATAAAACTCCTAGAGGAAAATATAGGCAAAACACTCTCCGACATAAACCAAAGCAGGATCCTCTACGACCCACCTCCCAGAATATTGGAAATAAAAGCACGAATAAACAAATGGGACCTAATTAAAATGAAAAGCTCCTGCACAACAAAGGAAACTAAAAGGAAGGTGAAAAGGCAGCCTTCAGAATGGTAGTAAATAATAGCCAATGAAGCAACGGACAAACAGTTAATCTCAAAAATATACAAGCAACTCCTGCCTCTCAATTTCAGAAAAATAAACGACCCAATCAAAAAGTGGGGCAAAGAACTAAACAGACATTTCTCCAAAGAAGACATAAAAATGGCTAACAAACACATGAAAAGATGCTCAACATCACTCATTATCAGAGAAATGAAAATCAAAACCACAATGAGGTACCACTTTACCCCAGTCAGAATGGCTGCCATCCAAAAGTCTACAAGCAGTAAATGCTGGAGAGGATGTGGAGAAAAGGGAACCCTCTTACACTGTTGGTGGGAATGCAAACTAGTACAACCACTATGGAAAACAGTGTGGAGATTCCTTAAAAAACTGCAAATAGAACTGCCATATGACCCAGCAATCCTACTGCTGGGCATACACACTGAGGAAACCAGAATTGAAAGAGACACGTGTACCCCAATGTTCATCGCCGCATTGTTTACAATAGCCAGGACATGGAAGCAACCTAGATGTCCATCAACTGACGAATGGATAAGAAAGCTGTGGTGCATATACACAATGGAATATTACTCAGCATTAAAAAAAATTCATTTGAATCAGTTCTACTCAGATGGACGAAACTGGAGCCTATTATACAGAATGAAGTAAGCCAGAAGGAAAAACAACAATACAGTATACTAACGCATATATATGGAATTTAGAAAGATGGTAACGATAACTATGTATGCGAGACAGCAAAAGAGACGCAGATGTATAGAACAGTCTTTTGGACTCTATGGGGGAGGGCAAGGGTGGGATGATATGGGAGAATGGCATTGAAACATGTAAATTATCATATGTGAAATCAATCGCCAGCCCAGGTTTGATGCTTGATAGCTGGTGCACTGGGATGACTCAGAGAGATGGAATCAGGAGGGAGGTGGTAGGGGGGTTCTGGAAGGGGAACATGTGTATACCCATGGTGGATTCATGTCAGTGTATGGCAAAACCAACATGATAATGTAAAGAAAAATAAATAAAAGGGGGGGGGGAGTCTTGCATCCTGAAAAACAGCACATCATGCTCCTGTTGCAAAATCTTATAGAAGTCCACAAATTTTCAGGTTTCACATAACCACTCACGTGTAAGATGGCTTTGTCCTGACATAAATGTTTTTTTAAGACATAACTTGGAGTTTTACATGGACAAGCAGGTTTCATTACAGGATTAAAATGTGGAAGATCTTAGCCATAAACTATCCATGAACATTACGTTCAAAAAGATACCAAACCCACAGAATCGGTCCTTTTATGCTTTTTGTTTTCTTACCTGAACAACTACATAATTTGGGAATTGCCTGATTCTTTACTCATCATACCTACTCCCTCAATAGTCTACCTATCCTAACAACTTAACTCTATACTAAAATTAAATACTTGCGGGAGTCTAATATTAATGCCCAACAATTTACTCTGTAATGATTTAAATAATAAATAACATCCTAGTAAAGTGGGAAAACCTGCCAAACATTTGGGCTTTTGGCCTTGAACAAACTGGAAAGTAAATAGCAAACAAGTTTTAGATAGAACCCTGTTTTTGAGCTATGAATCCCATTCCAGAGTAAGAAATATTCCATAGGAATGAGAGTGGAAAACCCAAAATGAAAAACACTTAAAAGGTTAAACATATTATCCAGTTTTAAAACTGCTCTGATTTGTGCTTTGTTCTACATAGTTGAACATGAATCCATGTTTATGTATCTTTTGAAAACTGACAGGATACTGGTCATTTAAAATCATCACCTATAACTTACATATAAAACAGTTTCTACTATTCTTTGTTATCAAAAAATAGTTTTCTTCAAAGCAGCAGACATAAGTTCAACAGGAAAACCATTGTTTTGTGTGCAAAGAAACAAAATACATTTTCTTTTTATAGTCAACAGAAGGCCTATTATTAGCCTCTATTCAGGCCTAGCCTACTTCAAAGAGTTTTCTGTAAACCAAATATCAAACAGACTGAAAAAGTATAACAGAAATCCAAATGTCTCCTTAATTTTATTCTAAGAATCTCAGCTTAAGCAAAAGATTATGATCTCTCATTTTCAAATGCAGAATTATCACATATTCTTCGTGTGTGTGTGCTCAGTCGTGTTCAGCTCTGCAACTTCAAGGTCTGTAGCCCTCCAGGCTCCTCTGTCCATGAAATTTTCCAGGCAAGAATATTAGAGTGGGTAGCCATTTCCTTCTCCAGGGGGTCTTTCCAACCCAGAGATCAAACCTGTGTCTCTTTTTTTTTTTTTATTTTTTATTTATTTATTTATTTTTTTATTATTGTTTTTGCCATACATTGTTATGATATCACCATGGGTTTACATATGCTTCCCCTCCGGGTCCCCCCTGTGTCTCTTGCATTGCAAGCAGATTCTTTACCACTATGCCATGGGAATTTCCTTTTCTATTCTTTAGAGTTATAAAATTAGTCACAAGATAACATGACTTTAATTATATGTATCCTCAGTGAACTATCCTTCAAGATGCTACTCCACTGCCAAAAAAAAAAAATTTCCCTCTCTCCCTCCATTACAAATTCCATAATTAACAAAGAAAAAAAGAACAGGGCCCTTAAAAATGAGCTGACACTATCATATTTACTAATAAAGCTACTAAAGTTAGGATCCTTCCTCCCACTTACTCAAAATCATCAATCACTTGGAAGACAGAAAAAGACTTCCTAGGGACAATGGTTGAATGTCATAGCTTATTATATTTCATTATTAGTTACAGTTGTGCAGAGGAAAACATTCAAATTCAAGATGGGGTACACCACAGAAAATTATAATCCAAACACAGATCTTAAGGTTTATTTGAGAAGATTGTCCTATTCCACGACTTTAAATCCTCAGTGAAATTCTGGTCATTTGCTACAAGTTGATCTTTCATTAAATTAACTAAAGCTAAATATTGATAACTGAATTGAGTGATGGATAATGGATGTTCCCTCTACCATTTAATCTCTGGGTAACTTTTAAGCTGTCCATAATAAAAATTAAAAAAAAAAAATACTAAACCAAAATGATAAAATCACTGGGTCTCAGTGTTTTGGGATTTAAAGCTGTAGGAAAACAGCTTTAGAATAATCCACACGTTTGAGTTACTACATTTTAAAAATGTTTTAATCAAACAAAGATTTCTTTTTGAATCAATGTCCGGCTACCATGCAGATACCTAGTTTGGTTTTTCAAAACCTGTCACATTTATCTTGACTGAGACACATCTTCTTAGGCACAATACTATTGTACTGTGCTTTACAGAGCAGCAACACACAGAATGTTCTAATTCAAAGAACGCTTCCTCTAAGATTTAAAAAAACTTATACAGCAAAAAGGTCCTCCCAGGTGGTGCTAACGGCAAAGAACCCGCCTGCCAATGCAGGAGACATAAGGGACATGGGTTCGATCCCAAGGTCAGGAAGATCCCCTGGAGTAGGGCACAGCAGCCCACTCCAGTATTCTTGCCAGGAGAATCCCATGAACAGAGGAGCCTGGCGGGCTACAGTCCATAGGGTTACAGAGAGTTGGATATGATTACAAAATATGCAAAAAACCAAAAACCAAATTAGTACAGCAAAAAACCAAAACCGAAGCTTCAAAAATCACAATTCTAATTTTTAATGATACCTCAAAAAATTTCAAAATGCAAAAAACCAGAAACCAACTTAGTACAGCAAAAAACTGAAACTGAAGCTTCAAAAATTATAATTCTAGTTTTTAATGATACCTCAAAAAATTAAAAGCATTATTTGTACAAAGAAGTGGCATGAAGCTGTGCGTTGCATGACTTGAGTTCTTGCCAGTGCCTGACCCTATTAACCAGCCGGACTGTACAAATTGTATGGCATAATCAAAAGGAGTAGGTTTGTACAAAGACCCAAATTCAAGTCTTATTCTGAAAGACCAATGGAACAACTTAACTGTCAGGTATTTGACTGGTTTGGGATTACTTTAACTCAGACCAGTAAATATGATAAGAAAAATCCTGAAATTTAATGGCTAAAAATAATAAGTACATATGTACAAGTTAAACCAGTAATCAGTGTGAAGACAAGATTAGAAACACTTACTAAAGCTTCAGTAGGTTAAAAAATTGCAGATGCAGCCAATAGTATCTTAATTTAAATACAAACTTACTTATTAAGAGACACAAGGCAACTTATTTACAAAAATACAGAGATAAAAGCTCTCCTTCCTTTAAAGTTCAAAGTGTAAGAAATTTTTCCTTTACACCTAAAAGATGAACAATTTAAGAGTAACATCATTCTGGTTTAACTGAATCATTCATACTACTAATCTGTGGCTCCAGGCAGTTACTATGATGTATCTATTAGAAATAAATTATTTCAAGAAAACAAGAATAATCCAAACAAGTCATTAAGAATTAGAAAACTCAAGAGTAGGTCTTTAAAACTTTTAGATACACTGAAACTAGCCTGCAAGATATTTATAAGGCAAACTGATTTTTAACTGAAAATAGTGTCTGGCACTTTTTTTTTTTTATCATAAGAGATAGTCCTTTTCACTCTCCAAGGCCTGGCTCAGTCTTGCCATCTATTTAATTCTTTTTACATTTCAATAGTCCTCTCTGTTCCTGGTGACTGTCAGGTCTTACCTTCTGCCTCAGAGGGACCAGGCAGCTTCATACACAGAGCCATGTCTGCAATTTTTTCCTCCCACCTAGTCACCTAGAGCAATTCAAGTAACCTGAAAACTGGGTTACTGAGACAGTGTGTGTGCTCTAGCTTATATTTATTCACTGTTTTTACAAAAGGAAGAAAGTTCCCAATAGGAATCAAGCCTCAAGGGAAAAGAGTGCAAAAGAAAAAAGTTTAACAACCTACTTTGAATGGGATCTAAAAGTTTGCTTTAATAAGATTGTTCTCTTCATTTGTCGGTATGATTCAACAAGCTTGGGAGAAGAGGAAATTAAAGAAACACACTATTTCCTTTCTTTATCCATTGTTCTACAAGCTTTCTTTAAAGTTCCCGAAGGGATTAAAAACACAATTCTAGGAGGTTTTTATCCATATTTGAAATATATCTGAAGAATAAGGATTATCCTTTAAAATTCCCTGTATTTACAACATAGCTATGGTTGACTATGTATTATTTTTTGAAAACAGAAATCTTCAGTTATTCTTCAACCATCAGTGCCTGTAATCTTGGACTTTAAAAATAATACACTTCCATGTCAAGTTACTTTCTTCAATAACTGCTCTTGCCAGCAGAGGGAGCAAAAAAAAAAAAAACCCGCCCATAGAAAAACAACCCAGTTTTAATGTTCACTTGGCACCAAAGTACATCTATCTAGCACTTAATAAACATTGTAAAGAACTTCTGTGTATGGCATCAGTAACAAAACTCTGGCTTAGAACTCTAGAATTCTAGAAATTAAAAAGCAACTAAGAGTGTTTTCTCATTTGAGTCACTAAATCAGGTCTACAAGTATCCAACAGGTATTTGCACTCTATTCAACTGTCACTGAAAAGGGGCCCTAGAGGAAGGCAAGAAGTTACACTTTATGAATGCTAGGACAAGTTTAGACCAAAACAAAGACAAAAGAGCAACTGAACAATAAAATGGAACAAAAAGGTTCCATTAAAGTTGTCATCTTCTGAATTCATTATAATGAGAAAAGCTTACCAAAAAACTGTATAATATTTCAAAGGCCTGCTCTTGCCTCCTTTGTAAAAGTTGGAATTAAAGTAGAGACCACAAAAAAAATATGAACAATTGAAATTTTGCAATAAATGAAAACTCTTAACTGATAGGAGAGATACACACTCACCTAAGAGGACATTTTATGGGCAGAATCAATTATTGCTTCCTAGTTCCCCAAAACAATGGCAAGCGATTCTAAAACAGCTGTAAACTATTACTATAACAATTCTAAAACAGCTGAAAACTATAACTTTTCTGAAATAAAATTTAAAAAGAAAAATTACACATTGTATAATTTATAGCCACAAATTGTCCAATTTGAAATTTATGTAAACTAGTAAGAATGTCAGTCAATCCTAAAGGAAATCAACCCTGAATATTCATTGGAAGGACTGTTTTGCTGAAGCTGAAGCCCCAATACTTTGGCCACCTGATATGAAGAGCAGACTCACTGGAAAAGTCCCTGATGCTGCGAAAGATAGTGAAGGCAAAAGGAGAAAGGGGTGACAGAGGATCAGATGGTTAGATAGCATCAATGGCTCCTGCCTCAATGGATATAAATTTGAGCAAACTCTGGGAGACAGTAGAGGACCGGGGAGCCTGGCAGGCTACAGTCCATGGGGTCCTGGAGTCCGACACGACTTAGCGACTGAACAACAACAGCAAAGATTATCATGTTAAAAAAAAGTAACCAAACACTGGTGCTCTTCCGGGGCTGCAGAAATTCTTTCAAACCTTCTTCCTCAAGGTTCTCTATAGCTTCATGTTCTAGTTCCATACCTAGACCTAGCCTCAAAATCTTCACACTTACCCTTCCACTGAGATACATTAAGAAGAGCTTGCCCAAAGACACACAGCAATTCAGTGGCCCAAACAGAACTCAAACCCATCTGACTTCAAAGCCTGTTATCTTTAACTATTATGCAATGTTGATCTGAGTTTGAATATACTCTCTCGGGGCATTCTCACAGCATCACAATGTTAAACTGAGAAAGAAAAACAACGGTGACAGAGGATCTAGAGGAGCTACTGTACTGACACCACACAGTCCGGTGACTTCTTGGTTTGTGAAACAAAAAATCTGAAAACTCAAAATCAAGATGATTTTTTCTAGTATACATCCATTCACCACCTTTCATTTTAAAAACATTTTGGGGCACTTCTTTTCCTCACTCACTGTTTCAGACAGTCCTCAGTAATGTTCTACCTACCTCTTCCATTTCAAAGGAATCCTTCTGCTGTGCCATTATATTTCTTATGGATGGGATCATCAAGGGTGCACATGGCTCTTTTTCAGGTGTGGACAAAGGGACATTTTTCAGCTCCCCGCTATTTTCCAGTTCACCATGACTGGGCATGTTGAAATCACTACCTAAATCCGTTTCTATAATACCAGATTCCTCATCCAGTTTATTCTCATGACCTTGAGATTCTTTACTTTGTCCACTTTCAGCTTCATGGTTAAAATTATTATTTGCTTCATCAGAAAGCCCATCAATGTCAGAATTCTCCATAAAAGCTGCTGAACTACCTGATACTTCTTCTTTAACTGTAGCCAACATAGACGATGACTCTTTCTTCTTCATAATTTTTTGAGACTTCTGATCATTTTTATTGCCACTTTCTTCCATCATTGAAACATTTATGATCTTTCCTTTGTCAACTGCCAGGGAAGGAGTACTACCTTCTCCTTTCTCTGTTTTTTCAACACATAAATTTAGTTTTGATAGTGTTTTCATTAAGCGATTTGCAGTGTTACTTCGGGTTAAAGGTGGAGGCGAGTCTGTCTCCTTGTTAGAGGTCACTGAGGACATACTTCCAATTCTCTGCAGGGGAGTCCCAGAGACTTGGGAATATAAAGAAGAAAATGCATTGGCCACAGTAGTAAGCACTTCAATTTGACGAAAACGGCCTACAAAAGTAAAAAAAAAAAAAAAAGAATGAATAAATAAATTACATATTTATGTTTATATGTGCATATATACATATTATTAATTAAACCATTATTATGGTTCAGAATTTCAATGATTGAACTTAGATCACAAAGATTATGAAACCAGATTTTTTTCTTTATCTAACACTTAAAACCTCTATATTTACTGTGGAGAGGGAGAAAGATTTCTCACTCTTAAGTACTAGAATTTACGTTTTAAAAAATCAGAAGGAAGGACAAAGCATAATGACAACACAGAATAAAACAGGACTGCTACTGATCTATAGCTGTGACTCTCTTTTTAGGTCTTGAACTCTTCCAAATGTTAAGTATATATTTTATACCTAATGGGAGGGGGCTTGGATTTACAGATCTCTTAAAACTAATCCAAGAACCACCTAGGTTCCCACTGTTGGGGATTTCTAGTCAACAGAAAAAATAAAATAAAATAAACAGCAGATTTAAAGTAAAAAATCATCAAATTAGCCATACCTTTATAGATTTATAGGAAAACCATCCAAAAGTGACTGACTTCAACTAATAGTAAAAGGCCTCTCCTTTATTTATTTCCTTTTGGAACAAAAGCAATCTGGAGATACGTGTAAGGTTCCACGGGTAAGTTACATTCTCCAATGTAACACTTAGGTGGATAATGGGGTGGGGGATAGGTAAATTAACTTCTATAAATAGAACAGTAAAAATTTAGAATGAGCAAACAGCTATTGTGTTAACCTCAATAATTAAATTTCCATAATTATTCCTAGAAATTAGTAAGGCTTTAAAAACAAGACCATCTTGCTGTATGCCATAATTTTAAAAATAATATGCTAACATTTAAAAATCTTACTTGTTAAAGCATAATTTGGATTTTCTACTTCCATCCGTTGCATTTGTGCACTCAGAAATACTTTAATATCTATTCCTCTGGCAAATGATGATGAATTAAAAAATCTGGAAGGAATTTTAGAAGCAATATCTGGTTCATCTCGTCCAAATCCAAGATTATAAAGGATTTCTTCAGGGTCTTCCTCATAAAGTTCCAACAATTCTGAAACACTAAAAAATAAAAAAAGAAATATCAAGATGTAAAGTAAGTTTATAGTCCACATCACATTATAAATGAATTCACATCCCTACTTTCCTGTGAAAAGATCCTCTACCCCTTCTACTCTTTAAACCATTATTTATTTCAGCATCTTTATACATTATGCAACAACTGCGATAAATAACCCTTAAAAGGAGTCTGTTCTTTCAAGCTGTTAAGTTTTGAAAAAAAGAGCTAAGTCCTAAGAACACCCTCAGTAAAGAAACTGATTCCTCACCTTATTTTTTTTGTCATTTTAAGAGATGTCCAGTAAAGCAACTAAACAGAGGACAGATGAGGGAGAATAAAGAGTAAACAGATTAAAGAAAAAGTGAAGATGGAAAATGGACTAGGAAGTTGGTACAACTCTGGTACCAAGGGACACCCTGCAGAACTTGAGTTTTTCTGCTATCTTTCGCTATCCTAGAAGAGGCAATCAATATAGGTAACAGCTGATCTCAGAAAGGTGAGGGAGGAGCTTACTTTCAACTTTTTTCTAACCACTTGCACCCAGGAAGCAGGAGGAGTAAAGTAAGGAGTTTGGATTACACATGAGTCAATTCCTGCTCTAATTCTATTGGGAACTGAACATTTTTTAACCCTTATCTTTCATGCCAGTGATAATCCAAGCTGAGACTCACTGGGGAAACCAGGAATGTTAAGAGACAGAACATGAGCAGAAGGAAATGTCAATTTGTTGCAGAGAAAATGTTCAAATTTCAAAACAATAATTTGGACAGTAATTTAAACTGGTTGCTTATGCATACATACTTGCTTATTTTTGTATTTTAAAGATCTTTGGTTTTATATGAAGATAAATCTATGCTTAAATATCAAGCTTTAAATCAGAAAGATTTATTCTGATATTTATATGAGAGTACCTCAAGACTCTAGCAGAATGGAAAATTTTGGAAGTCGAAATTATTCCACTATGGAGTTCCTCTCTCACAGGGCTCAAAATACCCATTATCGAATCCAGCAACATTATTAACATATTTGTTAACTTTTACTTAATCTTAATTTTTAAAAAAAAATACACTTCTGTCAGTTATGTTGATCTATGAAACACTCTGGATTCCTTTTGACTTCATACAGTCAAGCCAAATCCAAGGCTGAAAAAGTGATCAGATTAGGTCATCTACAACACAATGTAACTGCAGTATAAACTCAGAATAAGGTACCTTGAGACTGTCCCACTACTTTTCCCAGATCCAGTGGAATTCATACTTCTCCCCTTCTGATGAAACTGTAGTCTTCTCTCTTTGGCCAAAATAGTACTGCTATAAGCAAAAGTAGATTATATAAATTTTACCTCCACAAATATTCCTAATGTTTAGAAAGGAAAACAAACAAACAAACAGCTACATACCAATTATCAATCTGAGCATCAATTTCATGGAGGTGGTTCGCTAAAGGTAAAAAGAATAAATGGAAAGCACAACTGTTAGCAAGACAATAACCACTGTGATACAATCATTTAAAAAGCAAATCAGCCACATTATTATTGCTAAATGTCTAATATACCCAACTCTTGTCCTGGCATATTAAATCTGTGTCATTAAAGGTAATATACAGATAGATCTAAGAACAGAATCAGTGGCTTGTGGAGGGTGTTTTTGGTTTTGTTTGTTAGCAACATAAAACTACTTCCACTGAATGTTTAAGATTAAAAGATACATAAGTAACCAATTAAATTTAACAGTTTGAAATAAGTAGTAAGAAGGTATGTGGTATATGTGGTTCTAATTACTAAATTTTAAAACTGTTAATAAAAAATACCTAATAAGTAAGAACATGAGTTAGCATTATTTAAGTGTTGCAATATCTATTCCTAACATGGCTTTTTTAAGGCTAATAATTCACTCCAGTTACAGCCAATTTTTCATGCATCTACTTTGAAAATTTCTACTCATTTCAACATATGATTTCCTATAAAAGTTGCCTTTCAAGTTTATCCTAGTCTTACAAGTTCTAAACAAATAAATGCTATTAATGTTTAAGTCTAGAGCAAGTTAAATTTACTGCATTTAAATTTTATGGACAAATATAAAGAATGAAATTATTAAAAGTGTATCTTTTTCAGCATACGACTTTTTCCTTTTTTCATTTCTGATTTGCAGAGCCATGGCAATTTCTTATCCAACAGAATTGTGTCTAACACATAGCATTCAATAAATATTTACTGAATGAATGACAACAATCTTGAAGCAATTTTCAGTACAACAACATAATAGCTCCACTTTTCTCTGAGACTTCCTTTTTGGGTCTGGCTTCCAATAAAATCATTCAATATGGATGAATAGCCAGAGCACAGAGTTTTAGGGTAGTGAAAAATACATTATATGATATCATAATGATGGATAAATGTTGTTACACATTTGTCTAAACCCATAAAATGTACAAGACCAAGAGTGAACCCTAGGGTAAGATATGGATTTTGGGTTATTATGATGCCTTATTCTAAGTTCATCAACTGTAACAAATGTACTAGTCTGGTGGGGGATGTTGACAATAGGGAAGCTATGCATATATAGTATATGGGAAATCTCTGCAGCTTCCCCTATTTTTCTGCAAAAAGAACTGTTTAAAAAAAAAAATCAAGTCTTAAAAAAAAATTCCATATAGAAGCTACTAAGGTAGTTATTAAAAGTGCTATTTACAATAACATTGGAAATGCATTTTAATAAGGGATTAACAATATGTTCAACTATACTGATTGGAGAGCAGTAAGATTAAATTTTACAGTTTATTTTATAGAGGTTATTCCTGAAAAGGATATTAACAGAAATATAAAAACTAACACTTTCACATATTCCTGAGTTTTTCAGTGTTAGATAGCTCTTAATAAGTAATCTATCACATAGATTGGCTTCAAACAGCAAAAGATCAAGAATATTATATTCAGTGGGTAAATTCACTATACATCAACTTACAATTCAAAAAGATTTAATAAAATCCTTAATTCTTTTTTTATAAAAAGCACTCACTAATAACCCAGCTACACAGCAACCAATAATTTCAAAATACCAGTAAAACAATAAAATTCTTTACATTGTGGAAAACTTTATTATGAATCCGCAGGAAAAGATAATCTGTGAAAATTTAAACACAGCACAATACACTTTTAAAATCCTAATGCAGCTTTGAACAGACATCAGTATAATGATTTCTAATTAAGTTCTAGTAATTCTAATTTCTTTGTCCTTCAATCTTCTAAAAATCTGGAAAAAGAGGAAGCGAGAAAGACAGGAGACACTTGAATGCAAAAATAAGACAAGCTGCAGCTGTATACCTCACACTGAAATAAGTCTCACTGCAATTTTCTCACAGATAAATATTTAAGCTTCCTTTTGCGGGACAAGTCCTCCCTCAGCTATATCACCATTATTTGCCCCCAAACAGTTCCTTTAGAGCATTAAAGTCCAATGAAGACCTTTGAGTATTTCACAGTGGTTTTCCAGAGCCCTTTCTACGGGTCTCTGAAAGGCTCTCACTAGATTAACAAATAAAAGTTTCTGTAAAATGTGTATGAGCCACTTTCAAGAACTTTAACTCTAAGGATCACAAACCTGAAAACATGTCACTTTCTCTTTTTTTTTTTTTTTAATTTTAAAACTATATGAAAATACAGTTCTTCCAAACATACCTTCAGCTCCCAATGACAAATCATCTTCAAAACTTCCCCCATTTCTCACAAGCACACCTGAAAGAAACATCAGAAGATTCATCCCAGTATTCTGTTCTTTCTGACCCCCACATAAAACCATTGTTTTAATTTAAACAAACTGAGCAAGCAAAATATAAGATACAGTAAAGCATTTCAGACATGACTGTACTCATAAGTTACTCTCCATATAATTTCAGGAAGAAGATACAAGTTTTCACTTTACTGTGAAGGAAACCATTATTTGCAATCAGGAAAAATTGTTAGAAGAGCCAATTTATTGGCTATTTTATACTTAATAAGCCTTTAAGATGTTCAATTAGATAATGTATCTTAGCCAACAGTTTCACTGAAAACCAGATTCCAGTACAGTCATTTCTTTTACCCCCTTATATTAAGTTGGGAGCTCAAGCTAGATTTTCCTGATACTGTAAATATTTTTTATATACCTTGCCACTACCTGCATATTCTTATTGTACTTTGAACTTTAGAATTCCACCTTGCACAGGTGGTAAAATTTCAGGTGTGGCAATTTCAGTTCATGTAAGCAAAGAAATGCTACACTAAAGCTGACCTAATTCACTCAACATATATTTTCCCTATGTTTACATATCACATTTCTGTATTTAATTAGTCTTTATAATATCTAACTGAACAATAAAAAAACGAGTTTCACACTGTGCAAAGGCTTAGTAATTTGTTTAAACTCACCACAGTTTTTATGGTTCATGACAAGGTTTCTCCCTTTTGGCTTTTATCTTAGAACTGCATATTTTATAAACATGAACATCACTTTTATAATTTATATACACACACATTCACTTTCACTCCCAGGACAATAAAGTAGGACCCTCATAAAGAACAGATTTAGAAAGGCGACTTTCTCTTACCCTTGAGTGTACTACTGCTTTGCTCATCCAGTGAGGCTCCCAAAGGGGTACTGAAATCACATAAACATATCAACCTTAGGCTGTCTGGAGAGCTGCCACTGCATAGCCCGACACTTTAAAGGGTTATAGCTAAGCAGGCTTCTAATCACAGTTTAACATTTCTCCCAAACACACATGGAATGCAAGTGGATTACATAAGTTATATGCTACCAAGCAAACACCTATCATCAAGTCAGCTCACTAGGAATGATTTAATCACATGTCTGATCTGCCAGCAATTAAGAGCAAGAATGGCAATTACAAATGATATGAACTGGCATTTTCTTTACAAAAACAGAGAATGACAGTATGCATTAAGAAAATGTCTGCTCCTCTCAATTCCTTCTCTAGAAACAGGAAACAGAATTAAAAGAAAACAAATCTTTATCTCAATAAAATTAAAAAGTCAGAGTCTAGTTAGAAATAAGGCTCAACAGTTTTCCTAAATCTCCTCTAGCATTTTAGAGAACCACTCAGTGCCTCCCTTACACCAACTATTATCTTTTCTGATACAGTAGAGAAGTTTGGAGTTTATTTTATGCTTTTAAACTGAAAAAAAAATACATACAGTCTTCATTTAACTTTGAAAAGATTACTAAAAAGTTGGCTTGAGAATCTATCTTAACAATTAGCCATTACTAAAATTCTTTCACATTCTTATTGTTCAAACAAGTCTTTTAAATGCAAAATATTTTTTCTCTTTCTCAAAACTAAGCTAAAGAAACATTATTTTCTTATAAAAGTTCTACTTTGTGTTATAAGTCTTTTGTCAGTAACAATTTGTACCTGTTATAAATTCACACCGGACATGGGATCACTCATAAAAATATCAGTTTCAAAAAAAATTACTGAAATGCCAATGTTAAAAGTTTCTACAAACAAATACACAAGCAATGGCAAGTCTTTAAAAATTAGTGTTTTGGAAGTCTAAAAGAATAAGCAGTGACCATAAAAGCTCTAAGTTTTTGCACATATTTAAAAAAACTATATGCCTTCAAAAAAAGTCATTCCTCTTCCATGATGGCTTCTTGTGTAGGACAAAACACTGCATTACTCCTTCTGCAGATATGTCTACTGGCCTGGACACCAACAGAAAATGGCAAATGAGCAGACTAAAACTGGCATTCTCCTTCAGAAACAAGTCTCTCACTCTCATTATCGCTGTATTACAAATCGTATCAAAAACTCTATCTCTTCTTAGATGCTACTTTATTCAAGCAGGGTGTTTCCACTTAGCCGGTGGGAATGGTGATGGTGGTGATTTTTTAAAAACAGACTCCCTTTAAGGAAAAACAACAAGGTATCTTTATTCAAGATATAGAAAGCAATAAGAAAACAAAGATTACTTGAGAACCTATCATGGGGGAATATGCTGTCTTTAAATCACTTGTCCATCATATACAAAGGAGACAATTGCCTGATTCTAGGAAGGATCCTAAATTGCTATAGGAAAAAAAAAATACAGTCACATATACCCTTCAGTCAAATCTGTGATGATTAAAACTCACAGTAAAAGACTGTTTGTTCTAGCCTTCCAGAGTACAAATGAATGTCCCTTTTGTACAGAATAGGTGCGACAGTAGGGAACAAGAAAGAAACTGATGAAAGAAATCCATGAGGAAAGAAGCAAGAGAATTTAGAATCTGCCTACCTAAGTCAAGATGAGCAACAAAACTTTAGGAATTTTCAGAGATCACGTGTCCTGGTGAATGTTAACATTTGCCCATTACATTTATCTGTAAAGATGCACTTATTTATCGTCTGCTTGATGTGATCTCTTCTACAATCTAAATTCCTATACGTCATAAAAACATGATTCTTCTCTTGGTCTTATACATTTTTTTGTGTGTGTATCTTTAGAAAGAAGGTCCATATATCTCTATATTTCAGAAAGGGCTGTGATATCCAGAATAAAAGGAGTTCTATAATGGAGTGTTCAGCAAGGCTCCGAGCAATTCACCCAAACAGGATACCAACAAAGTGGTGGCCAGTATTTGTGTCCTTAGGGAAGAAAAACAAACTGGCATATATAACAATCAGTTCTCTCTCCTCCTCCAAAAAAGACTTCCCAAACTCTGTTACTTGGACAAAAGGTGAAGAAAAGCCCAAATCGAGATGGCAAAAAATATACACAGAAGCAAACACCTTAACAAAAGTTAAAAAGCCTACACTCTTCACAGGAGATTTTATAAGTAGCAAATAAGTTGGAAAAAATAATTAAAATATGAAACAGGCACATTTTACTGTAGTAAGATATGATCAATCTCCTCTGTACTTTATCAAACATTTCTGTACCAGCTATCAAAGCAGGTAATTAAACTGATTTATGTAGCCTGAATGTCCTCAAAGCCCTATTTCCCTTCAGTGAATTCCAGGGCCATCTGACAAATCCACGTCCAAGGTGTAAACTAGAACAAAATTAGCTAGTTTTAATAGCTCTCCAAACAGAATTAAGGCACCAGCATAAAGTTAAAGCCCAGTTAATGAAGTTAAGTAATTTAAACTCATTTAAAACACATCTGAAAGGGAAACGACTCTAGGCCAGATGTACAGATGTCAAAATGAATGCAAAATAAAATACTGTGTGAAATGTGACAAGCCTTTCAAATAAAAACGGGCCGCCCTCACCATACGGCATGATGATCTGTTTTAGGTTTCTGATCGCTGATGCTACCGGAACTGAAGTCCTAGCAACTGTAAAGTCAACATGGTCACCACATAATCGGCGGTCACAGCACTTCCATTTGTAATCGGTTAGAGGAGGAAGCTATCCGCCGGCTTACTTTCCGGTTCAGAGCTCATGAGGTTCACGGGACCCGCAGGGACCGCGGCCCGAGGCACTCGGTCCCAGCTGAGCGGATCTGCCCCCGGACTCGAGCGAGGACTCACCGGCAGTCCTTGAGCCATATCGCGATCTTCTCGTTGGGCACGTTTCCTGCGGGACGGAGCGAGGGGACAACTCGTGACCGACCGCGGGGCCCCCCGGAGACCCCCGGGGCGCCTCTCACTGGGGCCCGAGTGCAGCCTAAGCCCCGCGTCCCAGGGACCCCCTGCAGGGAGACGGCGGCCCCGGGGCGTCGGTGTGGACGCCGGGGACGCCCGGCCGGGCGCGCGTCTGGGGGTCCAGTGGCCCCTGCCCCTGCCCGGAGCCCCGGACGCCTTCCCCAGCTCGGAGCAGCCCCCGCCCGCCGCCGCCCGGCCGCGCGCGCCGACCTCTCCCCGCGGCCGCCGGCAGCTGCGCCCCGGGGAGCTCGTCCTCCTCGTCCTCGTCCTCGTCCTGCGTCGTCGCTTCCGTGGACAGGTCCTCCGTCTCCGACGCCTGCCAGGAGCCGCGGCACTTGGCCCAGGCCTTCCTCCGGCGACTCGCCACTTGCCACTCCAGCTCCTCCTCCGCCTCCGCCGACGCCGCCAGGGGCCGGTCCATGGCCACGCCGCGGGCTCCGCGGCCGCCGCCGGAGCCTGTGGGAGACGCGGCGGCGGCGGGGACCCCCGCCCCCAGCCGTCAGCGCCCCGCCGGGCTGGGGGCCCGCAGAGCCGGAGCGGGCGCGGGAGGAGGAGGAGGAGGCGGAGGGGACGGGAGGGAGGGAGGGACGGCAGGGAGGAGGGGGCGGCGGGCCCGCGCCTCACATGAGGCCGGCCGGGCGCGGCGCGGGAGCGCGAGTGGCCCGAGCGAGCGCGGCGGGCGCCGAGCGCCGGCCGGCCCCCTGCCCGGCGCCCCGCCCCC
>ML660200.1:56928218-56945769 GCA_007570785.1 Antilocapra americana | reverse complement strand
CCCCCCGCCGCGGCTCTTTCCCGTTTGTAGGTTAATGATCTTTGCTTTCTCTCAAGTTCTCCTCTCACTCTAAAAGAGAAGGAATGTGGAAAGGCCAAGTTTCCTTGAACGCCCTTCTTCACCGGGTCAAAACAAGTGTCTGCTTGGGCTCGCTCAAACTTACTCTTTGAGGAGTCCAAACAGTTGTGTACAAGGAGTTGTGGGGACAGCTCGGAGAAGGAGGCGCATAACTGGTACTTGTCAAAGTGTCTAAACAGGAAAGGACTAGACTTCGTGGAGTGCTACTTTATGCTTAACTTATTTAACGTGGCTGTGTTATGTATGAAATTGAATTAAAAATGATTTAAGCAGGAAGTTCCACATTGAAATTGGACATAACTAGGCGAAGGAAAATAGAGTGAGCAAAGGCTAGGGAAAGTAGAAATATTTGAATTTGGGTCCTACCAGATACAAGTGATGTCAAGGTTTGGAACTATTTTAAAAATGAGTTTGAGCATTTCCTTTTGTTGTTTTTAAACTCTTACTAGCAGAAAGACTGTAAAATACTAATCAGCATCATATCCAGGATCCAAACTAACTTTCCAGAGTCATCACGGTAGCATTCTGGGCCTTCTACTGTAAAGTATGAGGGGGAACTAGAACAAGGGTACTGGTATCTCACTGCCTTGAAATTTCACTGTTCATCTTTTCTTTGAATCTCAGAAACTTTCGTCTTCAAGAGTCCTATAGCAAACTACAGCCAACAATTGAATTGCCCTGCAAAATAGGCCAGAGTATAGCTGCCTGTAGGAAAGGTAAGCAGGAGAGCCAGTGTGCATGGTACCTGGAGAGAAGGCACAGAGAACAAACCTGGCTGTCTTCAGTTTCATTCGGGCCCAGAGGAACCCCACCTTACTCAGCTGTTGTTGACTCTATCCTAGCCTCTCAGTTCATTCCTTTTCTTTCTGTCCAATACCTCCATGATCTTCAAGATCCAGCCAAGTCACAAATTTTCCTGGACTACATCTTTCCACCACCTCTGGTCACATCTTTTCCACAGTTCCCTGGTATGTAACTGAACGTCTGTCTCAATTTGGGGACTGAACTTGTGCAGTAAATAATATGACTGGCTTCTAAGGGTATGTCTGGCTTCCTAGGCAGCCTGTAAAGGGAGAAACCAAAGAACACTATTCTATATTTTTCTTGCATCCTTTACACTTTTAGTAGAGTGCCTATCCCATGAGGAACACTGAGTTCTCAAGGTAAATTTTCTAGGCTTCACATTCCTCAGAATGGACAGTAAAATGGATAAAATACTTGACTCTATGTTGTATCTCTATGGCCTATTATTTTTAGTTTTGTTGTTTAAATACTTTTAAACAATGAAGAATTTTTGAGGATAATGAACCACATTTTATATTTAAAAACCCATCAGGACCTCCCTGGAAGTCCAATGATTAAGACTCTGCTTCCAAAGCAAGGGGCACTAGTTCCACCTCTGATTGGAGAGCTAAGATCCAACAAGATGCATGGCATGGCCAAAAAGAAAAAAAAAAAAAAAAAAAAATGCAAGCCAAAAAAAAAAAAAAAAAAAAAAAAAAAAAAACTCCAACCAAATCAAATAATAAAGGCGGGGAAATGCCAGCAGATAAGCTTAGAATAACATGAGATAATAGCTTTAGTACAACAATTCTTGAATTTCTAATTGCACAATCATGTTTTCTTCTACATGATCATTTTTAACCTAAAACACTGAAGGTATAAAAGTAATAGAGAAGGAAATCCTTGCAGCAGGAGCTATTTTGAAAAGTAATGACTTTTAATTGTATTCTCAACTTTGAGACTTTACAAAAATTCCCAGTGTGTTTCATTTATTCAAAAATGAATAGCACACTACACACGAGGAGAGTCCATCTATTTGCTTGCTTCTTCAAGGATATTTTTTTTCCCAAACAGCTACTATATTGTTGACCAACTGCCAATACACTTTGCAGAAGTTCTACATAAAGAAGAATGTTTGAGTTACTAATCCCCATGGGTTTCCCAGGTGGCCCTAGTGATAAGTCCGTTCAGTCGTTCAGGCGACCTCATGAACCTCATGGACTGCATGGACCTCATGGACTATAGCATGCCAGGCCTCCCTTTCCATCACCAACTCCCGGAGTTTACTCAAACTCATGTCCATTGAGTTGGTGATGCCATCCAACCATCTCATCCTCTGTCGTCCCTTTCTCCTCTTGCCTTGAATTTTCCCCAGCATCAGGGTCTTTTCAAATGAGTCAGCTCTTCACGTCAGGTGGCCAAAGTATTGGAGTTTCAGCTTCAACATCAGTCCTTCCAATGAATATTCAGGACTGATTTCCTTTAGGATGGACTGGTTGGATCTCCTTGCAGTCCAAGGGACTCTCAAGAGTCATCTCCAGCACCACAGTTCAAAAGCATCATTCATAGGCACTCAGCTTTCTTTATAGTACAACGCTCACATCCATACATGACTACTGGAAAAACCATACCTTTGACTAGATGGACCTTTGTTGGCAAAGTAATGTCTTTGCTTTTTTATATGCTGTCTAGGTTGGTCATAACTTTCTTTCCAAGGAGCAAGCATCTTTTCATGGCTGCAGTCACCATATGCAGTGATTTTGAAGCCCCCCAAAATAAAATGTCACCATTTCCACTGTTTCTCCATCTATTTGCCATGAAGCGATGGGACCAGATGCCATGATCTTAGTTTTCTGAATGTTGAGCTTTAAGCCAACTTTTTCACTCTCTTCTTTCATTTTCATCAAGAGTCTCTTTAGTTCTTTTTCACTTTCTGCCATAAGGGTGTTATCATCTGCATATCTGAGGTTATTGATATTTTTCCCAGCAATCTTTATTTCAGCTGTGCCCCTCATCCAGCCCAGCGTTTCTCATTATATACTCTGTATCTAAGTTAAATAAGCAGGGTAACAATATACAGCCTTGACGTACTCCTTTCCCTATTTGGTGGTAAAGAATATGCCTGCCAATATGGGAGACTTAAGAGAAAACAGGTTCAAACCCTGGATCAGGAAGATGTCCTGGAGGAGGAAGTGGTAACCCACTCCAGTATTCTTGCCTGGAGAATCCCATGGACAGAGGAGCCTGGAGGGGCTACATTCCATAGGGTCACACAGAGTCAGACATGATTGAAGTGACTACTAATACCTACAAGGTGGAGGAAGAAAAATATTTATACTAGATGCAGATAATCCCATCAGCATGCTATAGTGGAAACAGTAGAGTATTTGGTGTCAGACTGAAGTTTGAAATCTGTTCCTATCTCCATGTGTCTTGTATGGCCCAGGGTAAAGCAGCTGATATCTCTAGCTATCACATTCCTCATCTGTGAAATAGTGGTCATGATAACTGCCTGCCCAAAGGTGATGTGAGGATTTCATGAAACAAAGTAGATGTTCAGTATCACTACTGGACTTGGTATATTGCACAAGATAAAAATCAATCTCACGTGGGGATTTATTCTTATAGTAAATGACATCTACATGCTTTTGTGACTGAAATTTTTAAACATTATAAAGTCAGGCTAGGACAGAAAAACAACTCCAGTTAATTTTTCCAATTTTAAATAGAAAAGCATATATCAAAAGTGAAACATTATGCTCAGTATAATTGATTACTGATAAAGAAGGCTGAGTGCCAAAGAATTGATGCTTTTGAATTGTGGTGCTGCAGAAGACTCTTGAGAGTCCCTTGAACTGTAAGGAGATCGAACCAGTAAATCCTAAAGGAAATCAACCCTGAATATTCACTGAAAGGACTGATGCTGAAGCTGAAGCTCCAATATTTTGGTCACCTGATGGGAAGAACCTACTCATTGAAAAAGACCCTAACGCCAGGAAAGATTGAGGGCAGAAGGAGAAGGGGACGACAGAAGATGAGATGGTTGGATGGCATCATCAACTCAATGAACATGAGTCTGAGCAAACTCCCAGAGATAGTGAAGGACAGGGAAGCCTGGTGTGCTGTAGTTCATGGGGTTGCATTCAATCAGATATGACTCAGTGACTGAACAACAATAAGGCCTTAACATATTCCTCCAAATTACAAAACAAGATTTACTAGCAGGAAAACTAGCTCATAGCGTAGTTGGTAAAGAATCTGCCTGCAGTGCAGGAGACCCTGGTTTGATCTCTGGGTTGGGAAGATCTCCTGGAGAAGGAAATAGCAACCCACTCCAATATTCTTGCCTAGAGAATCCCATGGACAGAGGATCCTGGCAGGCCATAGTTCATGGGGTCACAAGAGTCGGACATGACTTAGCAACTAAGCCACCAGCCACCATACTAAGGCAGTTTGGTTCTAGTTAAGGTATTGTTTCTTCAGTATTTACATAATTAAAAATTTTATTTTGTGTATCAAAATGTTAATAATTCAGAATCTGATCAGAAAGTGTTATAGTGTTGCAGTTTTCCAAATTGAAATATAAAATGTTATACTTTTTATTTAATCTGCCATTCTATTTGCTTAACACCTTCCAGATCCCTTTGTCATAATGATAGAATTATCTGGAGGAAAGAATTCTGTATAAAGTAAGTTTGGTAAACTCTGCTTATTCTCGTCTCCCCCAATTCCAACTCAGTCACAATGAATATTAAATACCTGAGAAGTCCTCAAAAAAGGTTTTTTTGTTTTTTAAATAGAACTGTTTAACTTTGCTTAACCCAGCATTTCTAAAGTTCATTTCAACATATAATCTTTTGGGCCCCCTCAGTATAGCTGTTAACATTTCCAGGGATACTAGTTTAATGATTTATAGTAGGATAAAAGAGGATGAAAGGAAAATGTTTCTGAACAAGCGAATTCTTCAAAAACTTTCAAAGATTTGTTTACAAATCATATAATTAAACTATGCAGAAAGGTGGTTAGTTTGTCTTAGATTGGTTTTTTTTGATATATTTTAAAGTCATTATTAGCCATTAAAGTATTTCTGGTTATTTATATTTTTAAAGTGATAAAATTGAATATTTAAGGTCTATCATTTAAACCTGTTACCTATTGTCTGGTTTTTTCCATATTAGCAAAAACTCTTACTATACTAGTTCACCATCCTCATAAATAAGGATTAACATAGCAAAGTAATCTTCTATTTTGATTTGCCTCATTTTCCCGAGTATACATCAGAAGATACAGGTGTTATCACCACTGGAACTTTGCCTTGCAAGTTATTTATATAATCTGAGTAAATTTATATACTTTCTAATTTTGTACATATTAAAAACTGGTCATTTATCGCTCGTTTCACCATTCCTAGGTTACAGGGTCTTCAATCTGCCACACAGCGCTAAATTTACCCTCTCTATGGTAAAACCTTGTAGTCTTGTTTTCTTTTCGTGGCTCAGTTTTCTGGTGTTTCTGAGCAATAGGTAAGAATGGCTCATCTATTCTTCATCAACAATGACATGAAGCAAGATTATATAACAGAGTGAGCTTTATTTGTTAAATTCATGAAGGAACTCAAAGAAGGTTTTTTGCAAATCCTCATAACTGGACATAGTAACACATGGGAAAGCCAAAATGTATTTAATTCATTTGTGAAGCTTTCAGATCAGTCCTTTTCTTCATTTCCTTTTCAGTCCTGCCTTAAAACATTGCTTTTAAAGGACTCTGATGTTTTGAATCATGAAACATGATTTGGAAAAGGTATATTTATTGCTATCAAATGCTCAGTCTTTGCCACTTGAATTAAACATTTTTCTATGGTGCACAATTTCAAAACAGGAGGGCATCATTACTGCATTTTCCAGTTTTCACAGTTCTTTTATGTGATCAATTTACTGATACGTATTTTCTTCCTAATTTAAGATTAATTCCTAGCTCTTATGTTACCTATATGATTTCTTCCTATTTAAAGGCATTAAACTTTTAAAAAATTATTTCACTATGCATATATTTGGAATTATATGTTTATTAAAATTATAAGCTCTCCTTCTGACACATTTTATGAGGATCAGAAAAACAGGTTGGTAACTAGATGAGCCATGTATCTATATGATACTGATAATCTATAAAAGCTTTAAATGGTATAGACCTCACAAATGGTTCTTTAAAATATACACCCTCCACCCCCCACACACATATACAGTCCTTTTAAGAAGTAATTCTGATGTGTTCCTGAACCCGAATAAACTATAAACTGCGCTGACCTCTCCTACCACATTTCCCCTCTCTAATCTCCCTTTTGCAGCCCCTTCAGGCCCATCTCAGAACAAACAATCTGCATTCAGAACAGGACCGTTTACAAGTTGAATGGAGTTATTTTGGTGAGTCATTGAAAACACAGTACAAAACCTTTCCTCACTCACCAGAAATGCATTTTTAAAATAAAGCCAAAGAGAACAAGGCTTGGCAAGTTTGAGGACAAAATGGGCAGAGAACGGGGTTTCTGCCAGACTCAGCCAGGATTCTGCTCAACCATTTTTGGCTATTCTTTACATTTATCTCCACCAAATTTCTTTACCATCACTAACCAAAACATACAAGACTGAGCAGGTAAGCCATCAAAACTAGGACATTCAGCTTCAACCAGCTCTGAACTGGTAGGTAGGGTCAGTAGATCCTTTAGAATTTAGTGACAGTTTTAAATCCACTCTTGTCCCCTTGAATTCAGAGGTTACATACTTACTTAGTAATTTCTTTTCTCTGATTAAATCATTTTGAAAAATAATGATTCTAGGCAATTTTTAGAAAGTTGTGTATAAATTCAGTATGCAATCTTTTAAAGTAAGAGAAGTTTTATGAGAATTAATCCAACAATAAGATATTAAAGGAAATAGAGCTATAGAGCTATAGAAAATAATAAGCTAGTTCCTAAGAACTTTTAAGATTCAATTAATATATATCTATACAATGGCTTGATAAATTTGGGAGTTTTAACATGCAGATGTAGAAGGCAATGGCACCCCACACCAGCACTCTTGCCTGGAAAACCCCATGGACGGAGGAGCCTGGTAGGCTGCAGTCCATGGGGTTGCAAAGAGTCTAACACAACTGAGCGACTTCACTTTCACTTTTTACTTTCATGCATTGGAGAAGGAAATGGCAACCCACTCCAGTGTTCTTGCCTGGAGACTCCCAGGGACGGTGGAGCCTGGTGGGCTGCCGTCTATGGGGTTGCACAGAGTCCGACAGGACTGAAGCGACTGAGCAGCAGCAGCAGCAGCAACATGCAGGTCTTCAACATTTATGCAACAATATAAGGTCTTATTTATTTATCTATCTATAAAATATATCACTCACCTTTTATCCTGCAGGGTGCTTTCTTGCAGAAATACAAGTGATTACTCTTCTACAACCTGTTACAAATCAGCTGAGGCTCACATCTCATAATGAGGAAAAACCTAGAATCAACAAGGAGACATCCTTAATGTAAAACGGTAATTTAGAACTCTTTCACTGTAAAATTTGGTAGTCCCTGAAAATCTTGTTTGACAAAGGTTGACCCAGCACATTACTGTGTGCTAATTAATACATCCTGTAGAGGATCCTACTCTTAAAAGGGGTCCCTGTTCACAAAAAGTCTATCCTCAAGGGGTGGGGACAAGCCAGGCTCTAGCAGATATAATTATGCAAGTATTCTTGAACTCCCTGCAAATTATCAGTTTCCACAGTCAAGGTGACAATTATTGGTTAGGCTAAATGAAAACTCTGTGTTTGAAAGTTAATTTGGCTGTGGAAGCAGGAGGGTCATAATAAACAAACACATATTTCCTGCTGTAGTTAAAATACAGTAAAGAACTCTGGTTTCCCACATTTTTTCCTTTTGTGATTAAACAATTGCTTTAAAGTTATAAAATAAGTACTTACACGACCTTCAAAGCTTATCTCTCCTATCCAAGAATGAGTTTATTGTATTTCATTGTATTGAAATGTGATCTACATATGATCAAAGGTTAAAGAACCAAATATCTATTGGTGGGAACATCAAACTAAGAATTTCTTCACAATCTTATTTCAAAACAGAAAAATAAAACTAAGCCTCCACTAAAATTTCTTTGAGGCAAGAAAGTTCATTATTGCTATTTCAGTGGCATGTTTGGCCTGGATTCCATTAGTATTAATCAAACAGCTTAAAATTGTGTTTGTTAATAGACTGTTATTAAATGAAAGAATTACAGGGTAAAGGTCAACACACAGGTTGTTTTGCTTAATTTTTTAAAATTCCCCTGAGCCTATGTCTTTCCAATTTTTTTTTTTTGAAAAACAACCCAGCCCAAGTTGGCACCTTAAAACCTTTAAACACTGTAACTACACCAGAGGATATTCAACTTGAAGAAATGCTGTTAGAGGAGCATTTATTTCAGTGGACCCAAGGAAATAACAGTGTTAAAAATGGGTATTTTTGATTGACCACTAGCTTTGTTTCAGACACTGGATTTATACCTGGATTTACAGTGTCTGGTTTAATGCAACTCTGTACGAGTTTGTCCCTGGAGAAGGAAACGGCAACCCACTCCAGTATTCTGGCCTGGAGAATTCCTTGCGCAGAGGAGCCTGGCAGGCTACAGTCCATGGGGTCACAAAGAGTTGGACACGGCTAATCAACTAATGCACACATACAGTTTGTAATACTTTCACTTTACAGATAGGGAAACTGAGCTTCAGAGAGGTTAGTGCTTGCCCCAGGCCGCATACTAGTAAGGCGCAGAGTGGAACCAGGATTTTCCCCCTGCGGAGCCAGTGCCCCTACACAAGATGTGTGGATTCTTCAAGTCTAGTTAGAGAAACCTTGACAACCACTTATTCTCATCAAACTGAGGGGACTCTGCACTTACAGTTGATGGGCAGAGTAATCAGTAACCTGCTACCACTCCTTAATTTTACAAAGGAGGAAACCGAGCTGAGACACTTGCCTGCCTAAGGTCAGCCATTTTAGTCAGTGACAGAATTAATTATGGATAAAAATCCGTATTTTCACAGTCCTACAAACATAAAGGCAGAAATTAAAAAAAAAATTGTTTTTACCTCATGAAATCTTCTGAAGAACTCAGAGAATGTAAAAACAAAGATTTGGGTATCCAGGCTTCTTACGAGCATGTAACATTACAGAAGTAAAGTTGATACTTCTGGCCCCAAATCTGTAGCTCCACCTAGCCATGTTTCTGGAGAGGACTTCAGGTTGGAGACAGTGAGAATCTCTGCAAACAAGTATGTTCTTCAGCTTATGTTTGAGTCCTTTTTTCTAGGATAACATCCTGTTCTCTATTAGATGGAAGACTAGCCCAAGACTGTAATACCCCTGGCCCAACCGCTTTTTTGCTCTCAGAGGACTTTCTCAAAGAGAACAATGTTCATGATCAAGACGAGGGGTTTTTTTCTTCTCAACCTAAAATCTGGTCTTCCAAGCAAGCTTTGACTGCCCAGTATAGGACATGACATTTTAAGACTTCGCCTAGTAACAGTCTCTCAGTCGTGTCCGACTCTTTGCAACTCATAGACTGTACAGTCTGTGGAATTCTCCAGGCCAGAATATTGGAGTGGGTAGAATTCCCTCCTCCAGGGGATCTTTCCAACCCAGGGATTGAACCCAGGTCTCCTGCATTGCAGGTGGATTCATTACCAGCTGAGCCATAAGGGAAGTCTCCGCTTAAGAACTATTTTAAACTCTATTTTGAAGAAAAACAACTTTCAGAAAGATTTTCTAAAGAAACTTCAGTCACTACTGTGACTATCTAACATTTGATATGTGGGCATTTTAAAATATTTACTCATAATTTAAATACATGCATGCATGCTAAGTCACTTCAGCCGTGACCGATTTTTTGCGATCCTATGGACTGCAGCCCACCAGATTCCTCTGTCCATGGGATTTTCCAGGAAAGAAGTGGAGTGGGTTGCCATGCCCTCCTCCAGGGGATCTTCCCAAACCAGGGATCAAACTCGCTTCTCTTGAATTGGGAGGCAGGTTCTTTACCACTAGTGCCACTTAAGCCAGCAAAGAGCTGAGTGCCTTGTTAGCTTATATTTTCAAGAAGAGGGTTTTTACAAAATCACTCTGATTTGTGCAATGGCATCTGCATATATCGATTCTCAGTTTGAACAGTGACATGGAATGAAATGTGCCATCTCTAATAAGAATCTTGTTAAGTATATCACCCTACATTCTATAGGAGAGCCTCAGGAGAAATGTCTTTTTACAATATTTGTTCCAAGAAGAGCTAAAATTACCGGGACATTTTTGTTTAATCCCACAGGCACTGGGAGTTGGATAACTGACAAAGTGTCTGTTTTCACATTGGCAGCTAGAAAATTGAAAGCCAAATGTGTGGCTCACTCATGGTAGATGAGTAGGTCATCGTGGTATGCATCTTAAACCTTATTCATGGCTCTATTCTGTCCCCACCCTTTTTTTCCCTCTCGTCTTTATTTCTTTTCCTTATAATAAATTGTATAATTTTTGTTATTTCTTTTTTGCAACATGACAAGAACTAGCTAAGTAAAATATGTGAGAATAGTATGCCAAATCATTTGTTTCCTACACAATATTTACATTCTTATAGGGACAGTTGGAGGGATGTAAACAAAGATATTCTGTTAAATGATAATATTATGGCTAATATTTTTTCCAGCCTTTTTGAAATTGTATTTATGATTTAAGGATAAAAACTTATTTGAGCTTTAAAAGCTCTAAGTATTCCAGAGAGAGAAATGTGGGAAGTATGTGCCTGACCCCATGCAGTGTACTTCAATTTGATTATGTTAAGACAAGTGGGGAACTGTCATAAACTGAGGTTGAAATGGTAGATGAGAGCCAAACTTTAAGGGCCCTGATGTGCTATTCCAAAGGAGTGTGTAAATGCCAGTGTGAAGCTGGAAGCAGCTTCCAGTTTTTAACTGAAGTGGTTTACTGAAAGCTATATAACTATATAGTTGGAAGAACAGGGCATGAGAAAGCCTCGGGCAAGGGAACCACTTAGAAGGCTAATTAGTGGCAGGAGTTGGAGGATGGAGGTTTATAAAGACAAGAGTTAGACAGTAGAGATGGGGCTGCAATCAGATTTGACATATTAGAAACAGAATATGGGTGGGGAGGAAGAAACAGAATGACCTCCAAGTTTGCTTTCTACTTTAGGTAAATGGATAAGCATTGGTGTCATTTAACATGACAAAGAATTTAGAAAGATTAGTCTTGTGGAATTAATTTGTTTGAGAGTAAAAGGAATAGAGAAGAAAGGAAATGAGTTCATTATTGGACATATTGGGTGCAAGGTTAGAAATTTAGTACAAAGTTGAAACTATGGATGAAAAGTTTGGCTTAAATATTGTAAAGGTGTGTCTATGTATATATGTGTCTGTGTGTGTTTGGAATCATTATATCGGACAGCCATTTTTTTCCGTATCATTCTGATCAGCCTTCTTCCTATTTCCCAGGTAAGCTACTCCAGGCCTACTGAGGCAGTAGTCATCAATGACTTCTGAAATATCAAATCTAATGGATCCTTTCAGCCCTCATTTTCTAGATTTCTTTATAGCTTTTGTTAGGATTGACTATTCCTCACATTTCTTTTCTGATCTTACATTTGCATATTTTATTACTTCCCAGTCTCCTTTAGTAACTTTTATCCTTTTACTAGTATAAACTATTAAGTTCTTATACTTTCTCTGAGATGGAGAAGATTAAAGATGGAGGAGTTCTGGGAGAAACAAAAGCTTGTTCAGTGTGTTAAGTTTGAAAACCCATTAGACATCCAAGTGGATATATTGGGTAGGCATTTGGGTATTATGAGGGTTTACCTGGTGGCTCAGATGGTAGACAATCCACCTACAGTTCAGGAGACTCGGGTTCAATCACTGGGTCAGGAAGATCCCCTGGAGAAGGGAATGGCAACCCACTCCAGTATTCTTACCTGGAGAATTCCTTGGACAGAGGAGACTGGCAGGCTACAGTCCATGGGTCACACTTGGATAAATGAGTATAGAGTTCAAGGGGAAAACCTGGACTAGAACCTCAGTTTCAGAGTCATCAGAATATAAATGGTGTCTGAAGCTACAAATTTAGTTGGGGCCACCAGAGGGGAATTGGTGGAGAATGTGAAGATGATGTATTTAAGGATAGTGTCTTGGGGGAGCTTCACATTTTCAAGGCAGATAAATGAGAAGCATCCATCAAAGGAGGCTAAGAAAGATCAACTAGCAAGGTAGGAAGAGAACTGAAAGTGGTATTCAGAAGGCAACTGGAGAAAAAAGGTTTTACAGAAGAGGAAATAGTACACTCTACCAACTTCCTGAGAAGTTGATTAAGATGAAAACTGAGAATTGACCTCTGGATTTGGAAATTGAGATGTTATTGCTGACCTTGACAAATAATTGCGGTGGAATGGTGAAGAATTAAGTCTTGATTGTAGTGGGAGTCTCTAGGGCTAATTCCTTTTAAAAGAGGGAAACAGGAAATAGCAGGGGTAGTCAAATGATAACAATTAATTGGTTATGCTAGAACAAAAGAGCAGGAAAGCCATTACATATAAATATACAAGCATTCAAAATTATGAATATCTATGTCTGCTAAGGTTGGGGAAAAGCCAGTTCTAAAGTTTTGATCCCTTGGAGTTTATTCCCACTTTATTTTAATACTAGACCTTCTTATAATTATTATACTATCATTTCTCAGTAGTGCAGTCATGAGAAAAGTAAAGGTAGGAATAAGAAATGTAGACATCTGATGAAGAGAAGAATGAAGATAGGAAAATAACTGAAAGGAAATGTTGAAGGATTTTTGGTTATTTTTTTCTAGGAATTCATGAGAATTAAAACATGTTTACTGGTTAGAAACAGGAACAAGTAGAAAGGTTAACTATATACAGAAAAAGTTAGGTATTTGAAGGGATAAGATCTTGAGAAGAGGAAGAAAATTAATTTTAGAAGGTGAGTTCTTTCGTTTAGATGGGAAGGAGATATAAATGCACCAGTGTAGTTAAATTTCCAGAGTAAGATAATTTAAATGAATTCACACCTATTGTCCTATGTATACTCTGAGTATGAGGCCAGATCATCTGCTGAAGTGATGGAGTGTGAGCCATAAGAGAGTAAAGGTTTGGAATAGTTTCTATTAACAACGGAATAAAACTACAAGAGAAGTAGAAACTTCTTTAAGCACCTTATAAATATTGTCTCATTTATTCATCGTAGTATCTCTATAGATGTGTTCAGTTATTATTTCCTTCTTACAGATGAAAAAAAGGAGTCACGCCAAGGTTGTGCTGTTTTGCTACGGGTACCCAGCTGGGAAGTAGAGGAGCCAAGAACTCAGCTTTGGTGGTCAGGCTCCAGAGTCCATGCTTTTAACCACTTTACAATGCTGATGACAGTGATGTAACTTACGTTAGCAGGCTTAGGTACATTGGAGTGGAATTTCAAGAGACAAAATTTTGGATTCCTCCAGGAGAGGATCTCAGTGCTTAAGTGTGATGACAATAGAGAGATTAGTTGATGAGATAAACCACAGAAAGCAGGTTGGATAGCAGAGGTGGGGCAGGAGATGAAGAAGCAGGGTCATAGAGGGACTTAAAGACATGAATCTTGGCTATTTTCTTAAGGTTTTGGATTATTTACCAAGCCTAACAGTTAAGTTTGCTAGAATAAAGAAGAGGGATAGTTGAAAGGGGCAGGAACTCAGATTAAGATAATATGATTGTGAAATGTAATTAAGAGAGGTGAGGTGTTTCCTGGAAAGATGGGGTAGCATTGGCAGTAGATCACTGAAGTCCAAAGGAGTTAAAGGCCTGGGCAATAGAGGCGGTCAAGAAATGATGAGTCCAGAGTGTTGGGTGGGGCATCTCTATAAATACTGAAGTCACATATGAATCACTCCAGATGAGACAGGAAACAGGGTGGAGAAGGTGGCTGCAGAAACCAGCAGATGACAATGTGAGTTTGATGAGAGAATGAGAGATGGCCTGAGATGAGAGAGCAGGCTGACGACATGAACAAACTCAACAGTGGAGTCACATGGGCCAACCAAGCTTTCCTGTAGCCACCTGCCTCTGTGAGTATGACAGGGAAGCCAAAATGGCCATTTACCCCAAGATGTGTAAACTGGCAACATTCCTGAAGAGCTTTTTAAAGGAGTTGAGCTTTTGAAATGATTAAAGCCTGAAATTACCTCAGAGGCTCAACACATTAGCAAAGTAAATATTAGCACAGTTAATCTAGCCCATATAAAACCATTATCATGTAAGTACAAATAGGGCCCTAAGGATATGGATATGTTTTAAAAGGTGGGAGAGTGGAAAGAGGAAGAGAACATAGGAAATTGAGGTTTCGGCCATGGGTAATGTGAATTAATATAAAGGAAGAAGAAAGAGCCAGCAACCATGTACATGGAAAACCTAGGAATTGATGTAGAAAAGCGGGAGTGTGCAACTGAGCCATTTCCTACTCTTACTTCAGAATACTCAATAAAAATTATTTTGCTCATTTTACATACAGTGATATGGACTTTCCCTGTTCTAATGAAGTTAAAAGCCACAGAAAACAAAAAATAAATTTTTATAGAAAAAGATCCCACCCCTGAATCAGAAGGCAGGCTAAATTACATAGTTACAGAACTAACTACCAAATATTAGAGGAAATCGTGTTTCAGTCAACAAAAAAATCAGATTTGCCTTGGTGACCTGCTCCACTTTCTTCCTTACCAATAGAATCCTTTTTATTCCACTGGATATTGGCATCTACATATAATACTAAATGGTATATTAGCCATCTTATACCATGAGTAGAGAGCCTGCAAAGAAAAACCAAGATTCTGATAAGTTTCCCAGATTTAGGAAATAATAATGCAAGGTCTCCATTAAATTTGAAATTTCAGTTAACAATATCTCATGGGCTATGCATTATTTAAGTAAAATTCAGATTTACTAAGTAGGTATGTAATCTGACAGCTTGTTGATTCTCAGGATGAAAACATGGAAAGTTGGATAAATCCTAAGTCACGGATGGAGTGGCTGGATAGCCAACTCTGCATGCATGCTAAGCTGCTTCAGTTGTATCCAACTCTTTGCGACCCTATGGATTATAGCCCACCAAGCTCCTCCTCTTGTCCATGGGATTCTCCAGGCAAAAATATTGGAGTGGGTTGCCACTTCCTCCTCTAGGGGATTTTCCTGACCAGGGATCGAACCCATGTCTCCTGCATTGGCAGGTGAGTTCGTTACCACTAGCACCACCTGGGGAGAATATTTTCATATTGGGCATATCTTCCTTTCTGTTAAGCCAATTCTTGTTGCATTTTCTGTTACTCACAGCCCAAAGCATCCTAACCAACCGCCCCAAAACATCCTAATGCAGTTTTATCAGCCCTCTCATTTAGCAAGTCAGTAATACATATCATTCATCCTTAAGTATCAACTTACAAACTCTAATTAGTAGTGTCAAAAGGGTTCTTGGTGAAAGTTCTTCAGTATGAAGCACAGCTATGTTTTCTGAATGTATAGTTTCACATCTTTGTGTAGTTCACCATAAAAATTATTTTTGTGTGATGCATAACATGTAATGTTTCCCTCTGCACAGTTTAGCTGGATTGGATGTTCTCTAAGATCTATTCTAGTTCAGAAAATGTTAATTAATATGGGACAAATGAAAGTGTGATATAAACATGGGCAGATATTTCTTACTTGGTAAAGCACCCAACAATAAAGTCATACAACAGAGATTATTCAGTGTTAAAATGAATTATATAACAAAGGGCTTCTTTTGACAGTAGTCACTTATTTTAAGAGTTAACAGGGCTATATTTATAATATTTGATGGAAAGCAGTAATTCAACAACTCATGGAGTTCCTTGAGTTATGAAAAGAGATTAGAATGAAGTCCTTTATGTAATTACATAGTTTTGATTCTTAATATCCCAGAGTACAATATAACTTCTGGCAAAGTAAAACAAGATAAATAATGAAAGATTTCTAAATTATTACAATCACAGGCTAGGTGGCCCTGGAAGCACCAAAAGTTCTGAATTTTCTATCCATGTCCAAAGATTTACCAAAGGGCCGAATCAGTTTGTAAATGCTCTTAAAGTTCCATTTTCTATGATGAGTACAACCACAGCGTTTCATAAACAGTAAAAGTTTTGCTTTAACTGACCTCCTGCCGTCAGTGTGGAGATGCCTTAAGCTGACAGGTGCTTCTTATGTGGCGATATGTATCTGTGTGTGGGTATGCACAAGACTGTGTGTGTGTATGACTGTGAGTGTATGTGTGCACTCGTGCTTGTGAGCTGTCCAGGGGTTATTACATCAAGAAGCCTCTGCTCCAGCCCCCGTGTTCACCCTCAAGGCAGATCCAGCTGCACAACACCAGAGCAGGTGAAGTCGGTTTTCCTAAGATCTATAGGCCTGGGTAATGGAGGGGGCTACCAAGGAGACTGTAATTAACACCTTTATCTGGCACATCAGTACTCTTCAAAATTATGCTCTCATCTGAAACTAGTCATCTCATCTCTCTCCCCTCCCTTTCTTTACACAGTTCTATTTAAATGTAATTCTGCTCTCTTTCCAAGCTTGCCTTCTAAGAAAAACTAAAACAATGCAGTTATAGACACCATTCATTTTAAAAAAACTGTCCAGCTGCCACTCTGTCACTCATACACGCATTTTGATGGATTGCTCATGCACACCCCTCAACAAGTATATCAAAGTATCCAGCAAAACCGAGTAATTCCCAAGAAGGAAATTTTTTCTCTCCTTAGAAAAATAATTTTCTCCATATTGAATTTTAGAAAGAAGAACCATGGTACATGCATGCATAGCCACACACCTCTGCAACGGACTTGAGGGGACAAAAAGAAAGAAAGAATAAAAACATTTAGCATTCAGTGGAGTGGTCCAAAGACTGCACTGGAGATTGAAGAAGTATATTTAGAAGTTAAAAATATTTTCATAAAATAATTTTCATTTGAGATTGATTTTAACCTATATAACAGGATGTGTTGCTTCACTGCTTCCCCCTAAAAATTAATAATCATAAAATATATGGACCATTCATTGAATAACCTTGGAAGGATATCTCTAGCTTACTGTTTCCTTCTTTATATTATTTATTTGTACTAGGTAAAATTTTTTCTCCATGTCTCACATAAAGAAGAAACAAATATAAACTATCAATGGAAAAGAACACTTCTCCACGGTCGTTTATTTGAAGTTTTTTTGAAGGGAATTTCCTTTCTCAATTTCAATTATCTAGTAATAGCCTTTAGTTTTCTACTGTAACCACATAGTATTTCTACTCTCAAACGAATAAGTTGAATTCAAATATCATTTATCAAATAAATAGTGCTAACCATTAAACAGAATTTCTTGATTTATTTTCCAAATTATTTTTAAAAGATGGTAAGAATTTAAAACTATTGCACAAATATGACATGAAAGATATGGATTAGGTAATGGTGTCTGCTTCCTAAATAGCCATATAGAGTATTCATTTGGGTCTACTATTGCACATGTGATTTTATTAAAATTTTTTTTAATTGGAGGATAACTGCTTTACAAAGTTGTGATTTCTGTTGTACAACAATACAAATAAGATACAACTATATTTATAC
>ML660200.1:56883502-56928118 GCA_007570785.1 Antilocapra americana | reverse complement strand
TATATATATATATATATATATATATATATATATATATCCCCTCTCTCATGAGTCTCCTTCCCCCATCCCATCCAACCCCTCTAGACCATCACAGAGTACCAGGCTGGGTTCTCTGTGTTCCCCAGCAGCTTCTCACCAGCTATCTATGTTACGCGTGATAGTGTATATATGTCAGTGCTATTTTCTCAGTTTGTCCTCACGCATCAGTTCAGTGCAGTTCAATCACTCAGTCGAGTCTGACCCTTTGCGACCCATGGGCTGCAGCACGCCAGGCTTCCCTGTCCATCACCAGCTCCTGGAGCTTGCTCAAACTCATGTCCATTGAGTCAGTGATCCCATCCAACCAACTCATCCTCTGTCGTCCCCTTCTTCTCCAGCCTGCAATCTTTCCCAGAATCAGGGTCTTTTCCAGTGAGTCAGTTCTTTGCATCAGGTGGCCAAAGTATTGGAGTTTCAGCTTCAGCATCAATCCTTCCAATGAATATTCAGGACTGATTTCCTTTAGGATGGACCATTTGGTATTCTCAAGAGTCTTCTCTGACACCACAGTTCAAAAGCATCAATTCTTCAACAGCTTTCTTTATGGTCCAACTCTCACATCCATACATGACCACTGGAAAAACCATATTTTTGACTATATGGACCTTTGTCGGCAAAGTAACGTCTCTGCTTTTTAATATGCTGTCTAGGTTGGTCATAGCTTTTCTTCCAAGGAGCAAGCGTCTTTTAATTTCATGGCTACAGTCACCATCTGCAGTTATTTTGGAGGCCCCCAAAATAAAATCTGTCACTATTTCCATTGCTTCCCCATCTATTTGTCATGAAGTGATGGGACTAGATGCCATGATCTTAGCTTTTTGAATGTTGAGCCTTAAGCCAGCTTTTTCACTCTCTTCTTTCACTTTCATCAAGAGGCTCTTTAGTTCTTCTTCACTTTTTGCCATAAGGGTGGTGTTATCAGTGTATCTGAGGTAATTGATATTTCTCCCAGCAATCTTGATTCCAGCTTGTGCTTCATCCAGTCTGGCATGTTGTACTCTGCATCTAAGTTAAATAAATAGGGTGACAATATACAACCCTGATGTACTCCTTTCCTGATTTGGAACCAGTCCATTGTTCCATGTCCAGTTCTAGCTATTGCTTCTTGACCTACATACAGGTTTCTCAGGAGGCAGGTAAGGTGGTCTTTAAGAGTTTTCCACAGTTTGTTGTGATCCACAATCAAAGGCTTTAGTGTATTCAATGAAGCAGAAATAGATATTTTTATGGATTTCTCTTCTTTTTCTATGATCCAATGAATATTGGCAATTTTATGTCTGGCTCCTCCACCTTTTCTAAACCCAGTGTGAATGTCTGAAAGTTCTTGGTTCACATACTGTTGAAGCCTGGCTTGGAGAATTTTGAGCATTACTTTGCTAGCATCTGAGATGTGTACAATTGTGCAATAGTTTGAACATTCTTTGGCATTGCCTTTCTTTGGGACTAGAATGAAAACTGACCTCTTCTAGTCCTGTGGCCACTGCTGAGTTTTCCAAATTTGCCAGCATATTGAGTGCAGCACTTTCACAGCTGTATCATCTTTAAGGATTTGAAATAGCTCAGCTGGAATACCATCACTTCCACTAGCTTTGTTTGTAGTGAAGCTTCCTAAGGCCCACTTGACTTGTGTCTCCAGAATGTCTGGCTCTAGGTAAGTGATCACACCATTGTGGTTATCTGGGTCATAAAGATCTTTTTTGTACAGTGCTTCTGTGTATTCTTGCCACCTATTTTTAGTATCTTCTGCTTCTGTTAGGTCCATACCGTTTCTGTCCTTTATTGTGCCCATCTTGCATGAAATATTCCGTTGGTGTCTCTAATTTTCTTGAAAAGATCTCTAGTCTTTCTCATTCTGTTGTTTTCCTCTGTTTCTTTGCACTGATCACTTAGGAAGGCTCTCTTACCTCTCCTTGCTATTCTTTGGAACTCTGCATTCAAATGGATATATCTTTCCTTTTCTCCTTGCCTTTAGCTTCTCTTCTTTACTGCGTGAAGTAAAGTGAAGTGTATTCGCTCAGTCGTGTCCGACTCTTAGCAACCCCATGGACTGCAGCCTACCAGGCTCCTCTGTCCATGGGATTTTCCAGGCAAGAGTACTGGAGTGGGTTGCCAACTGCATATGTGATTTTAAATCTCTAAAAGCAATCTAGCATCTTTCAAAGAACCATGTATATGTTTTCTACCACCAGTAATTTAATACAGTAATAGAAATGTCCTTGAATATTCAGAACACACTGCCTGTAAGCCTCTAGTACTTCTTTTGTTGAGTACCAAAGGTAGTACCATTTTATTATCCTTATGCCTACTTTAAATACTCCTCGGTTGCCTTCAGCGTGCTTCTTCAATACAGTCCTATTTTACCAATTCAAGCTCATATCCCACTGACACAAACAATCGTCTCCATTTGGTTGTATCTTCTTCCTCTTCAGTAAATGTGCTCCCCCCCTCACCCCCCCCACTTCATTTCCTTGTTCTTGCCACCAGGAATGTCATCTCCTTTACCTCTACTCTTACTTGAGTGCATCTTTTCCAAAAAACTCTTCCTTAGTGTTTTAGTCCATGTGGTGCTCTTGCTGTTATTTAATATCCGATTGTTCTGATTCTTGTTAACTAGTTGATTCTTATGCTTTTCTGTAAGCTCCACCCGTTCTTGCATTCTGAAACACATTGGAAGTTTCTCTACCAAACTTTGTTTATTCATTGTTCGTTTTCCTACAATTCAAATTTGTAGGAATTTGACTTGTAAGTCAACAAGTACAAGGAAAAAAAAAAAGAGGGGATTTAGTTGTATGAAAAACTACATTCAAGATCCTTTTCCCTTATTTTGGAATGTAGTTTCTAAATCTTTCTCCTGCTGGCTACTAACAGGAATATCATTTCAAGTTTGGAGCTGACATTCCCCCTCTTTCTTCCTTATGGTGTACAGGTAATGCACTGGTTTTCAATTTGCTTTTTAGGAAGAGTTTTTTGTCACACTCATTCTTACCCAGAATTTCCAATATGTGAAAGAGTTTCAGCAGAATAACTTTTATTAAAGAATGTAGTGTGTGAGGGGGCACGTGAAGTCCTGCCTGCCTGACCCTTCCACAGCCCCACCAGTGGCTCCTGTGTCTCCTTGGAATTCTGGAGGCACTGTGTAGAAGCAGCAGAAACCTTTGTCTTGGCTCTGGTGTCTTTTCTTTGTTCAGGCTTGCACAAGTCTCCTCAACCTTAAAAACAATGAACTTAATCTTCAGAGACCATTCCTATGAACTGCAAAGTCTCACAATGCAAGCAGTACTCAACACAAATGAAAGATTCGAGCCTAGTCTATTTTGTATTCTAGTATTGTTTTCAGTCAACATTTTTAGATACTTGATTATGAAAAAATTGGTTAATGTTTGATAAAAATTAGCATTAAAAATTGATTAAAGATTTGAACAATTCAGGGGGTATTTAGATTCTGGATTGTACGTACATTTTATTATCAGTAAATTTCAGTTTCGAAAATTCTACTTTGAGGTAGCATTTCAAAAAAGAAACCAAAGTTTGTATTCAACATTCAGAACGTCTAATCGCCTGTATTCCTTCAAGGAAGCAAGCAGTGTAACATAGTGTTCCTACATAGAAACAATCTGGTATAAATATCAGTCAGATATTTGCTTTGGCGGGTGTTTTCACTTAACAGAATATGTGAAGAAATACACAAACCTAGTGTTAGGCAAATGCCATTGAAGAGTACTATCATTCCAGTTAATAAAATATATTGGTGAAATTAGGCCATTTCATTTTGGCTGTATTTAAAAAACTATTTCTACAGGGCACTGATTCATTTGTAAATGGAAAAAAAGTCAGGCAAAATACCAAAACAGTAAGTTCCACTTGATTCTGAGCAACCTGTTAAATAAACCATCGCTGCTTTTAACTGCAGAGTACTTAAATGTGCCTGCCAATGTCTGTAATTTTTTTTAGAATTCCTGGTTTCCCCATCAGATAAACTTGACTCAACTATCAATATAAAAGTCCTTCAGCTGTCAGTATGGCTTGATCAAAACAACTTTTGAGACTACTAAATCTTTTTACCAAAACTTCATTTTACAAAATAGATAGATAATGTGAAAATCTAGATGAAAAACCCAACTCATCCAAGTATGTATATATATGAATATATATATAATTTTAGAAATATTTATTGCTAAATATAGTTATTTCTAATGAGTTAAACTTTGCAAATAAAAGTAATACAATTATAAAACTTACTGAAAATTTAATTTTTTACCTTTTAACAGGTTAAATAAAAATTTTAAAACACTTAATCAGTCTATGTACATTTTTATTCATTCAGTAAATAGTCATATCATGCTTTTTGTACAAGGAGATATACCAGATAGGAACTGAGTACTAAGATTTTGTTTCTGATACTCAGAAACTTGTAAACTACTGAGAGAGTCATAATGAGGAACTTCAGTATCAGGTAATTATCATCTTAATTATATAGGCAAATACTTTAAATTATCACTTTAAAAAATGTTCAGAAGCAAGTAAGTTCTGAAAATGAATCAAAGGGGAACATTTTTGCCTGGGAGAGGCAGTGAGAGATTCCTGGTCATACTTTCTCTCCCTTTTCCTGTAGAACCAACATTAACCAGCTTTAAAACAAACATGATAATGTAAAGAAAATTAAAAAAACAAAAAGCTATAGGTTATAAACAAACAAAAAAGTTTCTGTCGAGGGTGAGGAGAGTGATTTTGACTTGGGAAAGCCCGATGGAGAAGGGAAGAGTAAAGATATAAGAAAGAAATGGATCTAATAATATACACTGAGTACCTAGCAGTTGAACTTTTGTGTCTATTAACACTCTTGTTTCTGCTTAAAGGGAACCAGTTAGAAAGCTATTGAAACCACTGAGGTATAAATAGAAGATGAGCAAATAGGATTTCTTATCTTGCTCTATTTAACTCTGTCCCAGTTGGCCAGCCCTTGAGGGGAGAAAAGAAACTAATAGAAAATGTTAAATAAGATTTTCTTTCATGTATTCATGCCTTGAATTTCGTAGATCATCAGTATTTTTATTTGGTTTATTTAAGCTGTAAGTTACAAGGAAAATGGGTAAATAAAGGTAATGCTCAGAAGAGATATTATGAAATGAGTTTTTAGAATAGATGCTACCCATGAGCACTTGAATATAACTGCTACTGATAAGGCCCACAAGAAGTGTAATATAACCATGAAAAGACACTTGAAAGTAAAAAGATGTTGAGTTTGGGGTCTTTAAGGGAAAGAGCTCATTATTTTTCAATAGCTGAAATACATCAAAATAAAATCCCAAAGCGAAGCATTATGACAGTTAAAATGTTGTAGTTTCATTTTTATTTAAAAGCAATCTCTGAGTATACATTTGTGTTTCATTTAACAACATCAGTTCTTTATTTTATATTCCAAATAAATTTCCATCAAATTTCTAGCAATAGTAAATGGAAATCTGGTTCTTCTTATTTCTCCAAAGTTAAATATCTTAAGAGTAGAAAGACAAGAGGCAGACAGTAATTTGAAATTATATATGCCTTCCAGAGACTCTATACTTAGTTCATTTTTATGTTTAATTGGTGAGAAAGAATCTATTATCACTGTATCAATGGTGTACATTTTTACATCACATATCATAGAATTCGAGTGCATCTTGTCTGAAGACGAAGTTTGTGAGAAAAGAGCCAGATATTTGTGCTCAAGTGTAAAACTCTCTGGTAGGAAATGATGACCAAAAGTAAATCGGCCTTAGTGCATATTTTAAAAATAAGAATTATTTGATAATTGCTTCTGTTAAGAGCTAGTTACATGCCAGCTAACCTAAAATATTGATAGGAAAGGACTTGCATGTCATACTAAATTACAACTGTTTTAGTTTCACTTTAAGAGGAAACTTTTTTTGAACTTCTCTGGTTCAGGCTAGTCACAGCAATATCAGTAAATCAAAATTCCCATAGTTATTTTATTGTCAACATGCCTATCTCAGTATGCTGCTTCCTATATTATAAAGTAAGCATTAAATGCTGTGAAATTTCATATTTTACTTCTTGTAGTATGCAAGTTTCTCATAGAAAATGTACATATAATGTTCGGACATTATTAATTTTGACATTAATCAAAAGTTTTAATTTGGCTATTTAAATATGGTTCTTAAGGAAAAATTGCTATAGAACAGGATCTGATTTTTTTTTTTTCATTGAGAGGCCAGATAGTAAATGTTTTAGGAATTTATGAGCCTAATGATCTCTTGTCACTGTCAGCCCTCCACTGCACCACAAAAGGAACCATACACAGAACGTAAGTGACTGAGCAGGGCTGCCTTCCAGTAAAACTGTGTTTTCAAAAGCAGATTGGGCCTCTGGGCCATAATCCACTGACCACTGTTATAGGACATATAAACATTTTACATTTTCTCTGTTTAACAAAGATGATTGATTCCCCCATATTTAATATATATTATATGTTATTAAATATGTTGAGATTTGTGAGCATCGAACAAACCCATGGTGAAGGACTTTAAACACTAAAAGTATTGATCAAAGGGTACAGATGTCTAGCTCAAGATAAGTAACTTCTGGGAACCTAATGTATAATATGGTGATTATAGTCATTAATACTGTATTATATACTTGCAAATTGCTAATTGAGTGGATCTTAAATGTACTTACCACAAAAAAGGGTAACTCTGTGATATGCTAGAGGTATTAGCTAACAGCAGGGGTGTTAACCATTTTGCAGTGCACTCTAAGCTCCAAATCAACATATTGTACACCTTAAACTCACACAATGTTATATGTCAATTATATCTCAACAGAACTGAGAAAAAGACTAGAAGCATCTCCATCTATAAGTGAAACACACTATGATTTTGACCATGAAGTATTCAAATATTAATATGTTAAATGAGCATTATCTGTTGTTGTTATCTAGTCATTATGTCCAACTCTCTTACAACCCCACAGACTGTAGCCCTCCAGGCTCCTCTGTCCATGGGATTTCCTGGGCAAGAATACTGGAGAGGCTAGCCATTTCCTTCTCCAAGGGATCTTCCTGACCCAGGGATCAAATGAATCTCCTTCATTGGCAGTTGGATTCTTTAAACCACTGAACCACCAGGAGAGCCCATCCAGCTGTAAACATATCAGGACACCTTTTCTAATAGTATAGTCAGCGAGAATTATTTCATGTTTCTAATACCTGGGAAGATTTGGAAATATGTATTATTTATGATCCTCTATTATGGTTAATTCTATTATAAATAGGAATTACGTTTGAAACTAATTTGGCACTTTTGGACTTTGTATTTCAAATACATGGAACCAGCAATATTTCTGTTTTTCTACACCTAAAAACTAAGGTACTGATTTTTTTAAATGAAATATAGTCCCATTAATATAATATAAAATCAGTATCATTGCCATATGATTATTGGGGATGAGGAAATTAGGGAAAAAAAATGAGCTAAAGAAGTGATAGTATCAGCACTGTTGCCAAGGGATGCTGATGTCACTCTCACATGGAAAAGTAGAGACAATATTAAATCTGAAACTCTGCATGTAAAGTGGGAAATACAAATTCTTACCTAGCTAGACAAAGATACTCCTTTAAATTGTTTTAATGTAAAGACTGTTTAGATTAAAAATTGTGATTTATCCATAATAAATTATCCATAATAGATTGAGGACAATTTATTATGGATTGAAGAGGTGTCCGCTGGTGACTCAGATGGTAGAGACTCTGCCTGCAATGCTAGAAGACCCAGTTCGACCCGTGGGTCAGGAAGATTCCCTAGAAAAGGAAATGGCAGCCCACTTCAGTATCCTTGCCTGGAGAATTCCATAGACAGGGGAGCCTGGTGGGCTATAGTCCATGGGGTCACAAAGAGTCAGACACAACTGAGTGACTAACACTTTCACACTTTCAATAGACTGAAAAATTCAGATCTCAGTGACCGATAACTCACAGATTTGTTACATTAAAATATTTCTACTTCAAAGACAACCAAAAAATTGTTTCAGAGTTTTAGAGAAATATGTTTTGGTGTTTTCAGGGTCTTAAAATAATCTTAATTCCATAAATTATGATATCACATTAAGTGTTCTTAGGAATAAGTATCATACTTTAGAGAGTGATGACTTTAAAAATATCCTGTAATAATATTACATAATCTAAGGAAACATTTCCAGTTAAGCAGGTGCATATTACATAATTTGCATTTTTAGAGCATATAAGGGGAGACAAGAGTGTTTCAAAAGATAAGGGAACTAACAATTCCAGTAACATCATCACTCGTTTGAATTAAGATCAAACACTAGACAAGTTAGTGCTAATCAGATGTTTTTCTGACCTATATAAAATGATTCAGCTCTCCCACATCTAGTTACTAGTGAAAAAATTAATGAATTCTTTAATTGTTTGCTCCAGGTTTGGGAATGTCCTCTCCAGATTCTCAAGCAGATATGAATTTGATGCATACTTCTATATTAGTGCTTATCATATTACATCACAGATATTTTATATTGGTACACATAGACATTCCTAGTGCTTAACACAGTGTTGGGCACTTAGTCACATTTTACTGCTTAAATTGAATTAAAGACTACACCACAGGAGTTCTGCTGTCACTGATATTAACAATGTGAGGACGGATGATTTCTCAATTTGCTGGCACCATGCAAATAACTTTTCTTTTTTTTTTAAATGAAACATAGAATTTATTAATATATTTACATAATTTATAATCTGTAAGCAGTGGTCTCATAAATATATGACACAACTTTACATGTGCTAAGCAAGCGGCAGATAACTGACTCCCCCACCAAGACAGCTCGGTTAAATAAAAACTGGACAGCATTTACTCCCCTTTCTGAGCTTCCTCTCTTCTTTTGGAAAACACAGCTAGTCAGTTTAAACTGAATCTGCAATTAAACGTGTTCCAGGCAGCTTCTCTACCACCAGCATCTCGATCATCAGAGCTTACCTAAAAAGGTGCCAGTGACGTGCCTGGGGACACTCGTGTGACAGGCTCCTGGGCTGCTGCGCCCAATGGAAAGTGCATCAGAGATGGCAGGGATGGGTGCCTCTGCATCAGCCCCAGAAACAGCCCACGTCAGCTCAGACGATCATAACTGCCATCCCCCCACGGTGGTAACTGCACACATTCTAAATGCTACCCCTCCCTCTCACAGTGGCAATGGGAAACCAAGGAAAGGAATGTCTCCACAAGGTCGTTTTTTTTTTTCCTCAAGAACCTCGAAAGTGCTCATTTTCCCTTTACAAATGTGACATCGAATCTTGACTACAAAGCTACTCAATGATCTCATCCTACCATCCACACAACTGTACATTCCTTCTCAGCAAGATCAGGAGCCGATGATGCAGTCCCTGTGTACACAGGGATTCTTTACAGGACGGAAGTCCACAGACTGACGTATTATTGCTGCAGTCTCCAAAGAGGAGACGGCAAATAACTTTTCTACAGACTATCCAGGGAGGCACTGGATGGACAAAGTTGTCTTTCAGAGCAAGGAAGATACTGTGTTAAAATTTCCTAAAGTGCCCGAGTACCTTCGATTTTAATTACTTCTTAATAAATGGTTTCAACAGTAAAGTTGCACTGTTAGGACCCACTATTATTCTGAGATAGTCTACTGTTGGAGTAACGGAGAAGAAAATGGCAAATCACTCCAGGCTTCCTGCCTGGGAAATCCCATGGACAGAGGAGCCTGTCCTCTGGCTACAGTCCATGGGGTTGTAAAAGAGTTGGACCTGACCTAGTGATTCAACAACAAAGACTGTTAGGAATAAAGATGAAAGAGGCCCTAAGCCAAACCTTCTCTGTAGCTCATCCGTCGGAACAAAGACGTTCGATAGATGATCTACTGCTGTAAGGATGGTTAGATCGAAACACCAAAATGGGTATCTTTTCTTCACACAAGAAATCAGGAAGATGTTTTTCCTTTAGAAACAAAGAAATTGTAATGTATAATTCTAATGCAGTTATGTTTCCTCAGGGAAGAATACCTGGAAGAGGGAAGTGGCAATTTCTCTCAATTGTTAATGAAGTCATTTTCCCTATAAAACATACACTACCTGTAGACAGATCTGCCCTCCCCAGGTCTGAGGATACATTATATTTAAAAGTATTTTGACTTATGAATGAGTACCAACCTGTCGATCTAAGGGTACTGAATGGGGCCTGTGCATGGCGTACAAGCATTTGTGCTGCCTCTTCTTGACTCCTATTTTCGTGACTGGTAGAAAAGAACTACTTCAACTTCTTCCTCTTAAAACCAGGCCCCGACCCTACTCCAGACTCCACATTCCAGCTGAGCTGATCTATTGTAAATACTGAATGCTCTGTGTCTTCCCTCATAGCCTGTGGTACCTTCTCGTGCTGAGCATCCTCTCCACTCCGTTGTCTGCCGGTTCCTCTATTTAGGATGCTCTCCACCCCACCGAAGCCCATGATCTAATTCCTGTCCCCACTTCAGGGCCCGATTTAGCTGTAAACTGCTGTAGACGCCATCCCCAGTCCTTCCAGACGAGGTAAGCGTCCTTTTACCTATGCTCCTGGAGCACGTCCATTCATTGCGTGTTTTTCTCTCTTTCAATGGTTAACCCTGATGACAATGTCTGCTCCATTAGGATGTCTCTAGTAACACAAAAGCAAGCAGGCAGCATGGAGAAAGAGCTAGGACTTTGGAGTTTGTTGAGGCTGTGGATCTTAGTGTTACTCTAGGCAAGTTGCAATCTCTCTGTGGCTTGATTTCATAATCTGTAAAACAGATACAATACTGTCTACTTTGCAGCATTCTTAATAAGCTTTCAAATACGTACTTGCTACCATTTTGTAAGCACTTTGCCCGCATCATCCCATTTATTCCCCAGCACAACTCTATGAGGTAGGTAGTCTATAGTTAAAGAAACTGAAACATAGAAAAATTAAGCAACTTGCCCACAAATACCTGGCTAATAAGGGCATAACCGGGATTTGAACCTGGGTGGTCTGACTCCGGAGCACTTATAAGTTCTGTACTGTATTTCCCTTTACATTAAAATTCTAGAGTACAGTTCAATTAATTGGTTTGAGTTGCCAGTTTTACTGTATATCATACAGATGTTGTATTTGAGGATCTTCATCTTCCTGTGTTTTCAGCTTTTAGGAAGTCTCACACATCCCACAGAGCATCCCCAGTGGCTCAGCAGTAAAGAATCCTGCAATGCGGGAGCTACAGGTTCAGTTCCTGGGTTGGGAAGATCCCGTGCAGAAGGACACAGCAACCCACTCCAGTATTCTTGCCTGAAGAATCACATGGACAGAGGATCCTAGCAGGCAACACTCTACAGGGTTGCAAAGAGTTGGATACAACTGAAGCAACTTAGCATGCACACATCCCACAAGACTTTCTATTTAAAGTATACTTAAAGTAGATTGTATAGACTGAAAAAGGATTGTAATAAGCACAATTCCTTCTTAAAACATGTTTTTAAGGTATGTTATTCCAACTTAAGGAGCAGTATCAAATATTGAATATTTACAGTTTCTTGCGTTAACTCTAAGTCTTTTCTCATAGGCTGTAATACATAAACACATCAAATTCTTCGCTTCATTTCTCTCTGACCTTCATAGTAAATGCTCTCATGTGAGATATTACCTCCTTAGGCTTCCAGAGTATCCTAGTGTGTCTTGGAGGCCCCAGCCTCACTCAGACAGGAGGCCAAATTCCTCTGCTTTCTGTGCTTTTTATTCCCTTTGTCAATGTTATGATACAGAAGCATGGTCTAAAATGCTTTATGGAGATTCAGCTGGCAGGTTTCAGGGGGAACTTGTTAGATAATTGAGACTGTAAGTGAACAGATAGTTGCAATATTGCAAATGCAGGATTTTTTTCACTTGGGGAGGGGCAGAGAGAAGTCAGAGGGTTACTTCTGAAAAAGAATGTGAGGCGAGAATCCGTACTGTCTGAGAGGAGAAAGGAATGCAGGAAAAGAGGGAACAGGAAGAGCAAGGGGTTTCTCTGTTGTATTAATAAAACTGGGTGACTAAACAAAGGATGCTGTAAACAGAGGTGGAGAAAGCTGATTCTGGCAGCAGGTGGAGGAAGTGGTTTAGGGTGGTAGACAGGAGACAAGAAGTGGGGTGAGTAATTCAGCTACAGGCTGTTTCGTGTAAAGGCAGTACAAATGCTTCTTATATGTTACATACAAAATTCTTTGTGCTGAAAATGAATATATTCTAAGATCCTGAAGACTTATTCTTAAATTTTGTTTCTCTTAAGTAATTTCTAAATCATTAAAAACATGTCATCAGTTTAAAAAAATAGGACATTTAATTTAGTTATGTAAAAACCTGACAATGCTTTTTGAATGTCCAGCAAATATCGAGACACTTCACATAATACTTCTTTCTAGAAATGACATGCTTAAAAAATGATTTCTCAAATATTCCACTGACCTAAAATAGTCCTTTCATAGTATGTTCTCTGCCCAGTGAATGAATGAATGAATGAATAAGAGTATATAACCAGTGGGGAGTTATTTTTAAACTCTATGTTGTTGTTCAGTCATTAAGTCATGTCCGACTCTTTGCAACCCCGTGGACTGCAGCATGCCAGGTTGCTGTATAGAGATCAAAAATAAAGCTGTCAGTTTTGGAGCTATCCCTAAAGCAGTGACCGTCAGTCAAGAACACTCTAAGGGAGTGAGAGCCAGTGAGAAAAGGGCACAGGGTCTAGGAATATATCTTGTATTAAAGCCAAATTTGAGATATAGAGAGAAGAGTGAGAGCCAAGCCAGAAGGGTGAGTAGGGTCACAGAAAGGAGAGGACACACAGAATGAAGGATGGGCTCTGGTGATAAGTGCAACTGAAGATCTAGGAGGTGGGGGGCTAGAAAAAGTTGTTGTGTGTGCATTCCAGTGGAAAAGCCAGTGAGTAGGAGAAGATGGAAATCTTGCTAAAACAACAACATTGCATATAGACGTAAAGAAACTGCATTACACAGTTAGGCTTTTGGCATTTGTCCCACAGCCACAATTTACAATGTTGGTTTGGTTAGCAAATGCAGGTAATTACAGATCAGTGCTCACCTTCATTCTGCACCCTGATGAGATATATATATATAGATATTTATAGTTTGCTGAAATGCTCAGTGCAGCTGACCATGTATCATCGTGCCAATCACAATTCAGGATCTTTTCTTTATTTGCCAGGTATTGTTTGAGCATGAAAGAATAAAACCAAGTGACGCAAGTAGCTTTTCAGTGGCTATATTATTTGCCAAAGCTATGATTGGATAAGGTCCAAAACCTTTAGGATAGGCCCTGACATAAATTTAAAAAGCAATGTGTATTTTGAAAGAAACTGCTAGAAAAAAAATCACATGATTTCATAGTTTCAATTGACTTTATAAGTCAGAGCCCAGCCCCTCATTTACAGTGAGAAAAATAGAATGCCAAAGGAAGTCGAATGGCCTGTCCAAGTTCACCAGACTGGTTATTGGCAAAGTTAGGACCAAGTCAAGTGTAATTCTTGTTCCCAGGGCCCTGCTCATTTTATAAGCCATGCTGCCTGCATGTGAATTCACAAACTCCCTGTTGCCAACAATCTTAGCTCTGACATAGTCTAAAAATATTGTTTTTCTGTATAAAGCAATCTAGTTACAACACAAGCAAGTACCTTTAGTGTCTGAGACACTCTGAAATTAACATCTACTATTCCAAACTGAGTCTTAAGGAGAATTTTAACCAAACATTTAATATCAGGTGTTTAAAACAAATTAGTTCAGTTGAACCACTTCCCATATTTTATCTGCCTGTTGTTAGGTTTCACAGGTTAGAAACTAGAAAACACTTTATCTTTTCCATGAGGACTTTGCAATGGCTTTAATGATTAATACAATTTACATTTAAGAATGAATATCTTTTTAATACATGTCATTCTGCAGTGAGGTAACATTAGCTCAAGTTCCTGTTAGAGAAAGCCTGTTACCATTTTCTCTCTCTCTCACCCTCTTCATCTTTGTTCTTGACAAGGAAAACAGTTCCCTAAAGACATTAATAACATGTGATACTTTTTAACTGTGCTCTTTAAACTGTGTGTGAAAATGAAAGTGGGGTTTCCTTGGTGGCTTAGATGGTAAAGAATCTGCCTGCACTGCAGGAGCCACAAGAGACAAAGGTTCGATCCCTGGGCTGGGAAAAAATCCTAGAGAAAGAAATGACGACCCATCCCAGTGTTTTTGCCTGGAGAATTCCATGGACAGAGAAGCCTGGCAGGCTACAGTCCATAGGGTCACAAAGACTCAGAAATAACTGAGCAACTAATGCTTTCACTTTCTAAAGTGCCTGTGGAAGGCACGAAGTCATCCCATGCAAAAATGCTTATTGCCAATGGCAAGAACACTACGTGATGTGGGTTTGTTTGGTTTTCATCAGTATTTACAGTTTATATTTAATTTTATTTTTCACAAGACCACCTCATTTCAGTTCAAACTAACATTTAACAGTCCCTTAGCAAAACAACCCAAAGCTGATCCAGTGTACACACACAGATACTCTACAGTCCTTTTGCAAATGTCAGATCCCTGCGGTCCCTACAGTGGAAGAAAACCTCATACTCATATTCATAAAGATTCCTCCCTAGAGCCCATCTGAACAGAGGGAAGACCCACACAAGTGCTATAATATAGTAACAAGAAAGAGTCTAAAGTAAGAGCTAACTTATTTCCCTGTTCTTCTCTAGGACTCCTAAGGTCTTCCACAGTTCACTGCTTAGGTGGTCGTGAGGTTGCGTAGACCAAGTGAACACGCAGAGGAGTGTAACGAGCCAGATGGGTTCTGGCAGAAACCATCCTTTGAGAGCCCCGGGAAGGCCAGGGGAGGTAGACACAAGGCTGGGAGGGGCACGAGGTTGTTATCCTTTTGGCTGGCATCTGGGGAAGTCAGATGAGGTCAGGCACAGCTGACCAGAGCTGTGATTCCAGGTAATCAAGGCCCAGAGCCCAAGAAGTCAGGGCGTCTTGAAAAGAAAGGTTCTGGAGAACACGTGACCCTTTGTTCTTTCTGCTACATGTGGTCATCACAGGTCCCTGATTATTGACCGCCACCAGAAGGAGGTTAGAAGTCTGTTCAGCAATTCTGCCTCTCCCTAAAGCAGAGGAGCTAGGATTACATAGTGCATATAATTTTTCTATTTTAGACCACAGGTTACCGACTTCCCTCTTTCAAATATACTGGTAGCCTTGAAAGGAAGTTACTGACTATGTAATAACTATTATATTCTTTATATACCAATCACAGCTAATAAGATTTAAATCTGTGATATATATAAATATGAGGAAATAAAAATATCAATAAAATGACAGTGTAATTGTTAGGAGGGTCCATCACTTCACCAATTGTGTTCTCTTGGGTAAGTTATATAACCATGTTGATTCTCATTGTCTTCACTTAGAAGACTTGATTCCATATAGTATACCAAACACTAATCAAATAAAACACTCATCTCTGGGCCATAGTGAGTACTTGATTAAATTACTTCCATTAATTCACTTATTCTTTTTTTAGCCATCAAATGCTTGTAAGGACCCTACAATGGGCCGCTCTGGATTCTAGGTTCTGGAAAGAGGGTGGTCAGCCAGTGAGATGTCCTTGTCCTCAGGCAGCGTATACACTTGCTTACTCCCTCTGTTTATTCATGTAGGCCAGTTACCCACTTTCTTCTTCACATAGTAACAACATATTTGAGAACATGGTTATGTGTAAGGAAACCTACAGATAGTCATAATGATCATGATCCAGGGTGTGGATCACTTAAAATGCCAGTAAAATACCTTGTCTCATTTCAAATTCTGGCAAATCAGATCATAGCAGATTAAATTCAGTAGTTCAAGCTGTCCAAGATTAAATACAGTGTTAACCTGAGTGGTTCACATATGTGTGTTTGCAATACCTGCTCAAACATCTGATTCATTTTACTAAGGATTACTTAACTGCATCTTATATAACTTAGTGGCCTCTCCTATTATCTAGACACAAGTCTTTGACTTTGCCACTTCTGAAATAGACTCTAGCTGAAACATCATCTCTCAGAAAAATAAAAAACCACGTTCACACACAAAAAATGATCTTATTCACATGCTTCATTTCATTGATCATCTCCTTTCATGTCACTATTCCACTAGAGTAAAAATAGTTAGGGCTTTTTTTCTTCAAAAGACTAAAGCTTTTATTCTCTCTATTGGCTAAAATATTCAGCAGCTCATGAGATTAAAGGCTGGGAAATTTTAAGAAAATCTCTTCCAGAGTGCATACAAGAGAACAAGGGCATTCAAGGTAAGGGATTGTGAAGATACCAAAACCTAGCTGAAGGGAACCTAGATAAAGGAGGCTCCAGCATCAGTCTCCTGCTGGACTCGGCAGAAAATAATCCTCTTCATTTTCCCTCAGGCAGAGCAGTGCAGCAAGAAGTGAGATGAAACTGATCTTTCTGTACGTAGATGAGAGAAACAGCCTTCTAGGCCTTTCTGAAAGGGGCTTCAATCTCTTTCTTTTATAATAGATCATTATTGGAAGTATTTTAATGTCCACAGTCAACTAATTGTTGAGTGTGCCTAATGACACATCTGTTGTATTGCTCATCCTTTCAGATCATCCGTAAGTTTATACCCTCCCTTGATCCATGAGTATATTTCAAATATTTTTTCAAATATTTTTAAAAATAAAAACATTTTTTAATATTTTAAAAGATACATATGCACCAGTGCTTGGCGTGCGCACACACACACATATATACACACACGGTATTGCTCTTTGATTCAGCAAGAAGGGCATCTGTTCTGGGCCTTCTGCTTCAGAAAATCTCTCTGCTCTTCCTCTGACTACCGCCCTTTGCACAAGACAAAGAATCAGGAACTAAAGGATGGTGCCTACCCTCTAAGCCTGAACCATGTCTCTCTGCCTTCTCTGGTTACTGGAATTCCAGACTTCCCCACCCAAAAGGCCTGGAGCCTGCTTGGTTTCTTCCCCAGTCCCCAGGCATGGGTTGTTGCATTTGATGAAACATCCCTAAGCCTGAGGAAGGCCCAAGAGGCAGCTGTCTGCAGAGGATCTGATATGCATATGTGAGTAGATGTGGCCACCTGTTACTCCTGAGACCTCTCATCTTATGGGGTGGAACTGGGGATGGGAAGAGAAGGGTGGGGGCCCTGGGCTGTGGGCTGTTATGCAGGCTCTTCCAGGATCTCCACTCTTTAAATATGAAGCTCCAAGGTTATCATAGAATTTTAGAAAGTTTTAAAAAATATTTATTTATTTGACTGCACCAGGTCTTAGTTGCCGCATGTGGGACCTTTTTAGTTGCAACGTATGAACTTTTAGTTGTGACACGTGAGATCTAGTTCCCTGATCAGGGATTGAACCAGGTCCGCTGCATTGGGAATGTGGAGTCTTAGCCACTGGACCACCAGGGAAGTCCCTTCAAAGAATTTTAAATTGCTGTTCAGCAATAAAGAATCTGCCTTCAGTGCAGGAGATGGAGGAAACTTGGGTTCAATTCCTGGGTAGGGAAGATCCCTGGAGAAGGAAATGGCAACCAACTCCAGTATTCTTGCCAGGAGAATCCTATGGACAGAGGAGCCTGGCAGGCTACAGTCCATGTGAGTGTGGCACAGCAAAGATTTATTTTTAAGGTAGGAGGAAAGAGCATACTTTATTTGAAGATACTAACAATGTTTTATAACTTCATGTTTTTACATGTGGGCCTTTATGTGTACTGTTTTTCAAGTCCCACAAATGTTTCAAATCCCACACAAAGGGACTGTATGTGTGTGTGTGTGTGTGTGATTTAATTTTTCTTAACATTGCTGGTATGTGAATTTCCAAGAGGATGACAAAAAAACTTCTAAGTTTCTTAAGGTATGCTTCAGACTGATTTCATAGTGAGTCCACATTACTTTGGATTGCTTTTCCCAACATGTCTCAGCAAAACATTATACAGCCTGACTAAACAAAGCTTCATTCCCACACAGCTCCACCTTCCTTACTTGGCAAAGATGTAATTTGGTAACACCCTTTCAAGACTATCATTCCAGCCACATTCAAAGGAAATAACCATTAGGACTCAATACAATATTTGTTTTGTTTTTAAGGTGAATTCTGTTTCTAACCATAGGATAGGTAAAACCAAAGGAAAAAAAAATATCCTAAAGGAATAACATACTTTAAATTTTTCTTCCCACTCATTCTCTCCTTTTTTTTTTAACCAAAGCTTTTTGAATTAAAGAAACAAAACTAAGAAACCAAACAAAATTGAACCCCATGGGATCATTCTGATATTTATCTCCCTTATACTTTCAGGCCATAATAATAATTCATTAGTAAATATTTACTGAAAACTCTCCAGCCCAAGAATATGCTCCTAGGTGTTGGTGTTCAATGGATATATAACCTAGTGTGGAAAATAAGGCAAAAGCAATGCTAGGCAAGAGAAAAGTGTTTTAAAGTGAGTTTGAGGGCAGGAAGGATTATTTTAGGTGATGGGTAGAAATGAATAAGGGCTTCCCTAGTGGATCAGACGGTAAAGAATCCACCTGCAGTGCAGGTCTCCTGGGTTCAATCCCTGGGTCGGGAAGATCTCCTGGAGAAGGGAGTGGCAACCCACTCCAGTATTTTTGCCTGGGAAATCCCATAGATAGAGAAGCCTCGTGGGCTACAGTCTGTGGGATCACAAAGAGTTGGGCATGACTGAGTGACTAACACTGTAGGAATGAATATATTTGGTGAAAAGGCAAAAGGGCATTTCATAACTGCATTTTAATTTAGGGCATTCTGGAATATTCCAAGTTTAAATATCGAAAATATCAAAACACCTTACTTTCACATATCCAGGCCACTTAAGATTTGCCAACTGCCTAAAGTAACTCAAAACAGAAATCACAAGCATGGTAAGAAGGAATCGAGAAAGGTGGACCATTGATTTTCAGGGCATTACTGTAAAAAAGATAACTTTTAAAGAAAAATATTGACAATGTCTATAACTTTATAGACATTGAAATTTTGCATTGAAATTTTCATAGCAAATATAACTTCTCTTTGGTTATTGTCATTCAGTGGGAACATAGCATGTAGGCAACAATGATTTGTAACATTAACTCCAGTGAGTCATTAAATTAGCACAGCCATACGTGGCATAAATGACAAACTGACCCCATGATACACACCCGGGTGGCACAGCCGATGACACTCAAGGTAGGCTGTTCATAAGCCATCCATTTTCCTCAACATACAGCTCCTTGGAATTCAGTCACCCTTCTGGCATTTACTACATTCCATATTGTCAGAATACAAGCATACAAGCATAGTTATAAATTACTGAGGCCCGACTAACTATCTTTAATTACTCAAACCATTGTCAAGTCCCTGTTGAAAGTTCTGAGCCATAAATATGGTCCACAAATTACAATTTAGAAAACACCACCAAGGCATTCAGTTAAGTGTGCTCACAGAAGTTGCAACATTGGAAATTGGGCTTCATCGGATGTGAAATGTAATATAGGAAAAGTTTGGGAGTTTTTTGTCTTAGTTTTAAATTTATCTAGTATTGAAACATCCAAACAGAATCTTCTTAGGTATGGTACAATATATAATCAATTATGGCAAAATGTTTTTAGAAAAGAAACTGTATTGAAATAGGGATATATACAGAGATTATGCTGTTGGCATTAGAATTATGGAGGGAGGGAGAAAATTCGAACTCAGTCCCAGGCTTCTCAGCTAGTAAAGAATCCATCTGCAATGCAGGAGACCTGGGTTTTATCCCTGGGGTGGGAAGATCCCCTGGAGAAGGGAAAGGTTACCCACTCCAGTATTCTGGCCTGGAGAATTCCATGGACTATATAGTCCGTGGGGTCACAAAGAGTCAGACATGACTAAGCGACTTTCACTTCACTTCAACCATGATCCCATCTCAGGTCACTGCACTTGCTTCTCCTGCTGCCTGGAACACTCTACCTTAGTATATCTGCATTGATAGTTCCCTGGAGCCTTCCAGTTTCTGGCTAAATATTGCCTTAATCAAAGAGATTGCTCACTCCTTCTGCCTCACTCTCTCCTCTCTTCCTCTGGCTTTTGTTTTTTTTCTTAATATGTATCAACATTAATACTTCACATATTATACATTTACTTGTGGGTATTTTGTTTCTGTTTTTGCTGCTTCTCTCTAGAATGTATTTTTTGTTTATTACTGCATGCTCAGCATTATATCCATACCACATAGTAGATACTCAATAAGCTTTTCTGGAGGAAATAAATGGATGAATTGCTGACATATTATAGGTCAAGATTAATTACTTGTAGCAGCTCCCACCCATAATAACCTTATATACATTAAATTATATATTTACGTTGGGAAAGAGAAATGCATCCAAACATCTGAGGTACTCAACAGAACAAAAGTCATAAAATATTCAAAAACGAGAAGAGACACAGTATATGCAAATCTATAGAACCAAAAACTGATTTCAACTAAAGTTTCTCAGAGTTGAATTTGCTTACTAGGTTACTCAGTAACAGATAGCTAACATAACTGCTAACTTAACAGCTTCCTGGTGTATGGTTTAAAAGCATATTCAGTTTCAATAAAGTGTGTTGGGATAACTGGATACCTACATGAAACAGAATGAAGTTAGATACCCACTTTACACCATTTAGGGACTTCCCTGGTGGCTCAGACGGTAAAGCGTCTGCCTACAATGCGGGAGGCCGGCGTTCAATCCCTGGATTGGGAAGATCTCCTGGAGAAGGAAATGGCAATCCACTTCGGTATTCTTGCCTGGAAAATCCCATGGATGGAGGAGCCTGGTAGGCTACAATCCATGGGGTTGCAAAGAGTCAGACACAACTAATGACTTCACTTTTCACTTTTACACCATATACAAAACTTAATCAAAAGTTAATCTTAGACCTTAACTTACAAACTAAAATTATTAAACTCTTAGGGAAAAAAAAAATGAAAGCAAATCTTTGTGACCGTAGCTTAGGCAATATGTTCTCAGATATGACTCCAAAGGAATAAGTAAGAAAAGAAAAACAGAAAAACCAGACTTCCTCAAAGTTAAAAAATTTTGTACTTCAATAGAAACTGACAAAAAAAGAGGGAAGAGACAACTCACAGAGTGGGAGTAAATATATTTGTAAATCATGTATCTGAAAGTTTACATCTAGAATATATAAATAAATCTTACACCTTAATAATTAGAAAAAACAAATAACAATAAAAATGGGCAATGGATATAAATAGACATTTTTCCAAGGAAGATATACAAATGGCCAATAGGCTCATGAAAAGATGATCAACATCATTAGTTATTAGGGAAAGGCAAATCAAAGCCATAATGAGACACTACTTTACTCCCACTAGGATGGCAGTAATGAGGGTTGGCAAACGTGTGGAGACTTCCCTGGTGGCTCAGACGGTAAAGTGTCTGCTTACAATGTGGGAGACCTGGGTTCAATCCCTGGGTTGGGAAGATCTCCCGGAGAAGGAAATGGCAACCCATTCCAATATTCTTGCCTGGAAAATCCCATGGACAGAGGAGCCTGGTAGGCTATAGTCCATGGGGTCGCAAAAAGCTGGACACAACTGAAGGACTTCACTTTGAGAGGTGTGGAGAAATTGGAATACTCATACAGTGCTGATGGGAATATAAACTGGTGTAGCCTGTTTGGAAACAGTTCGTCCTTTTCTCAAAAAGTTAAATGTAGAATTACCATGTCAATAATTCTACAACAAGGTATACAAGCAAGAGAATTGAAAACATATGTTCGCATCAAAATATATACATATGTTCATAGCAATAAAACATATGTTCATAGCAATAGCCACAATAGACAAAAAGTGGAAACAACCCAAAGATCCATCAACTCGTTTATGGATAAACAATGGTGGCACATTCATGCAATGGGATATTATTTGGCAACAGAAAGGAATAAAGGACTGATATAGGCTACAACATGGAGGAAGCTTGGAAACATTATGCTTAGCTGAAGGATGCCACTCACAAAAGGTCATATACTGTATGATTCCATTTGTACACAAAGGTCAGAATAGGCAAATCTATAGAGCCAGAAAATAGATGATTTGTTACTTAGTGCTGGGTTGGGGTGGAGGGAATGGGAATAGGGAATGACTACTGATAGTTCTTTTGGGGGTCCTTTTAGGGATGATGAGAACGTTTGAAAATTAGATAGTGGTGACAGTTGCACAGTTCTGAAAATATTCTAAAACTCACCCGACTCTACACTTTAAAGAAGGGTGAATTTTGTAGCGTGTAAATTATATTTGATAAAACTATTAAAAGAGCATATCGACAGTTCAAGGATGTGGGAATCACAGCTGGATGGCAAAATATCCCTGTTGGTATACCAAGGCTGTGCTGCATAATAGAGGAACACACAGCGGCGTGAAACCCTGTCCTGAGGAGTGCAGATTATACAAAGGCAGTAGAATCCTTCCCTTCGGGGTCAGTTCTCTTCACAGGCAGAGCAAGAACACTGGATTTAAGAGGTGTTCAAAGCCCATTTGCTTACATTTTCTCCTCAGTTTATTGCTTCAAGGTCTGAAAAGCCTTTTTATAGGTCATCCTGTGGAATAAGTCATGAATAACCTTATTAAAATAGAAATGCTGTATGTGGAAATGCATAGTACATTAACTTATTAACACTAATAAGAATAAGCTTATTATGAACTTACTTAGCCATGCGTTTCAGCAAGGCCCTAAAGGAATGAAATGTTAATTAAAATTGAAAGGAAGAGAAAAAGATCTGGTACCTGGAACACTGCCCCAAGTATGAATTTTAGAAGTAAAATCTGAAAAACATAGATTCAAAATGTGGCATGGCACTAAAGACTTTTTTTTTATATCATATTTTACCTATCCCGCCTTGCCTTTCCTGCTATGTAAATCAACATATGGGCTAGATTTATACAATTTTATTCTTTGGTTCCTTAAGCTTTAGCAGGCAAGTGGGAAATCTAGGTTTATAAATCATAATCCTTGGCAGTGAAAAGTTACAGAAGTGTTTTTAAGAAAGCAAGTGTCGTGATCAGGTGTTTTAGAAATATCATTCTGTCTGCAACGTGAACAGATTTGTAGAAACAAGACTGGTTGTGGGGAGACAGTATAGAGATCATCAACCCACCAAGATGGAATGTGGATTATTTCAAACTGAAAACATCTGCAGAAAGTAATCTTATCAGAACTTCCCTTATCTGACTGAAGCAGTGCCTAATGGGAGTCAGCTGCCACAAACCCAGTCTCTGGGGAAGTCTCTAGTCAGACAGGTGGCTGGCCTTGAGCACTGGGGCATTCCAGAAAATTTTATACACAAGCCTCATCAGAACCTTCCATCTTTTGAATCTCTTAACTCCCCCACCCCTCTTCATTAAACTGTATACAAACCCTTACTCCTAGATGTTTGGGGAGTCACTTCTTATGAGGTATTCTCACTTGCATGTGAAAACTGACTTTTCTTCTGTCAATCCATCTGTCATCAATTAATTTTCAGTCCCCTAACCACTTGGACATAAGTTGGTAAAGCACATTTTCTTCCTTCCAGCGATAGGTTAGGAGGCCGTTAAACTAATACCGGGGAAAAGACAGTGGTGGTTTGTATGAGGGTAACAGTAGAAGGAAGAGAGGGGTTCCCTGTTGGCTCAGATGGTGAAGAATCTGCCTTTATTGCAGGAGACCCGAGTTCGATCCCTGGGTTGGTAAGACCCCCTGGGGAACGAAATGGCAACCCACTCCAGTACTCTTGCCTGGGAAATCCCATGGACAGAGGAACCTGGGGGACTACAGTCTGTGTGGTTACAAAGAGTCTGACATGCCTTAGTGACTAACACACTGAGAAGGAAGAGAGATGTTTCTAGCAGAATTAACAGGGGTTGGGGTTTGGTTATGGTTGGGAGGGAACAGGGAGAACATGGGAATGAATCCTATGTCTCTTCCCAGGAATCTTCAAAAACTTAACACCCTGCTGGTATCAAGCAGAGTGAATGGCCTTGAATGGCCTTCAAGATGTGAGTATGCTAAAAAAAAAAAAAACCTGCGTGTGTGTGTGTGTGTGTGTGAGCAGGTGGACAGCTCAAAAGCAGATAACAGAATTTCTCATGAAAAAAAAATGTCTTATTTGGCAAAAACATTTTAGTGAGCCATCTTTGATCTGCATTTTGAGCTTGTCTAAAATGAGCTAAAAATTGGACAAAGAAGACATTGCCCACATAATGAAGAAGAATGTTTTGCTTCAGCCAGAGGTGGATGAATCAAGTGTTCCAAGACCAGGAAAAGCAGTGAAGAATAACAGGAGGTAGGGAAGATGGCCCTGCAAGACATCAGGAGCTAGATCCTGAGCACAGGTGCTGCCTGGTAGCAAGTACTCTCGATGGACAGAGACATCTGATGTTCAGTTTCATAGGATGTGCTGTTCTGTGCCATGATACCATGCCCTTGCATCCCAAGATATACACCCAAATATTTAACCCAACTGACTGGTGTGATTGTGTTTCAGGGAAATACATGAACACACTTGTGTTTTATATTTGCATTTGTGCAGAATGGATGGTCAGGAAGCAACAGTTAGAACTGGACATGGAACAGCAGACTGGTTCCAAATAGGAAAAGGAGTACATCAAGGCTGTATATTGTCACCCTGCTTATTTTACTTATATGCAGAGTACCTCATGAGAAACGCTGGGCTGGAGGAAGCACAAGCTGGAATCAAGATTGCTGGGAGAAATATCAATAACCTCAGATATGCAGGTGATACCACCCTTATGGTACAAAGTGAAGAAGAACTAAAGATCCTCTTGATGAATGTGAAAGAGGAGAGTGAAAAAGTTGGCTTAAAGCTCAACATTCAGAAAACTAAGATCATGGGCATCCGGTCCCATCACTTCATGGCAGATAGATGGGGGAACAGTGGAAACAGTGGCTGACTTTATTTTTCTTTTTGGGGCTCTAAAATCACTGCAGATGGTGATTGCAGCCATGAAAAATAAAGACGCTTACTCCTTGGAAGGAAAGTTATGACCAACCTAGACAGCATATTAAAAAGCAAAGACAATACTTTTCCAATAAAGGTCTGCCTAGTCAAGGCTATGGTTTTTCCAGTGGTCATGTATGGATGTGAGAGTAGGACTATCAAGAAAGCTGAGCGCTGAGAAATTGATGCTTTTGAACTGTGGTATTGGAGAAGACTCTTGAGAGTCCCTTAGACTGCAAGGAGATCCAACCAATCCATCCTAAAGGAAATCAGCCCTGAATGTTCATCGGAAGGATTGATGTTCAAGCTGAAACTCCAATACTTTGGCCACTTGATGCGAAGAGCTGACTCATTTGAAAAGACCCTGATGCTGGGAAAGATTGAAGATGGAGAAGCAGGGCATGACAGAGGGTGAGATGGTTGGATGGCATCACTGACTCAATGGACATGAGTTTGAGTAAACTCTGGGAGTTGGTGATGGACAGGGAGGCCTGGCGTGCTGCAGTCCATGGGGTTGCAAAGAGTTGGACACGACTGAGCGACTGAACTGAATTGAACTGATGTAGAATGGATAGAAGAGGAAGGATGTGAAAGAGATAATTCAGCAGTAGTAGGAACTGAAAGAGTAAAGTGGGGAGGATGAACCCCCTGACCTTTACCACATCTATTGGGAAGTAGGGTAGCAGATGGGGTGGCAGCAAAAAAAACCCCAAGAAAATTATGTTTCACACTATATGTGAGACCCAGGGTAGGGGCAGAAGCAATGCCATTTCCAGTCAACTATTGCAGGCAACTCTGAGTGAAGGGGGTGACCAGGACCTCCATGCTGCTGATACATGGATAAATAGCTAAAGGAGAATCTTTTAAATTATCTATTCATAAATCTGACTTCTGAATTTCCTTATTCTTCATTTCTATGCAAAAATGTGAGTACTTCTCCATTTGTGAATGTAGGTTATCTTGGACGCATGACTAATGGTTCAGAGTACTAAAGAAGCTATTTCACATGTGTGATGTATCAATTAGGTGGATGAGAGTGTTGGGAACACAAAAGATAATATTATCTGGAATAGAAATTAATTTTGGACCATTTTTAATCTAATGACTCAGTCCTTCAGCGAGACACAGGTTTTTCTTAATGATGACTTCTGAACTAATGAAAATGTCTAAATCCCAGTATAAAACTACTGCTTTCCTACCTGGAATATCTATTAAGTCACTGAGATATATTTTGAAGGAAAATACATTGAATGTCTTATATAACGTTTTAAAGTTTATTTTCTAATTGTTTCAACTATTCTCTGCAGAGGCCTCCTTGAAACAGAGCTATTTAGACGTTAAATTATGTACCTGCAAATTATCCTCAGGAGTTATTTTTTAAAAACCATGTCCTTCATTCATGATTTTCATGGAGATATGATTATGCTAGCACATTACTGGCTGTCTCTGTTGTTACCACCAGGAACTCTGATGAAAAATAATTGTTTTCTCCTCCTGTTGAGATCAGCACAATGTATAGTACAGTCCTTTTAATTTTTAAAGAGGATCTAATAGAATACACCATGAAAACAAACTGTAAAAGGAAGGTTTTTTAAAGTTATAAGTGGCAGGTGCTTGGTCTTCAGAGTTGTATATTCTACCAATAAGAGGTGTAAAACTACACTATTTTGGTTCTATGATAATGGATCAATTTAAAAACTTTTAGTAAATCAAGTTTTTTAGATTCTGTGGAAAATTTTAAATTAAACTTATTTACTTTTTCAGCAGTGATAGAAAAGTACAAACATAAGCATTGTAGTTGGTCACTGACTCTTCTTACAGCTGTCATCTGTCCATGCAGTTATTTGCAGTGGTTAGTAATGGTCAGTGTATCACTGAGCTGGCCTAACCTTAGTTAGCCTGACGTACCAACCAGTGATGGTTAAATGAAGTGATTTTTATCTTTGAAAGGTTTAGCTTGTCACCAAGACTGACTCCGAACATCATCTAATAGAAAAGATACGTTCCTAGATCTTTCACATGAAGCAAGTCTACTTTGGCAGTCGACTTTCCACATACAACTTTTAAGTAAGAGTCACTATCTCTAAGATTTATGGTGGCAGAAAATTTTTGCAATAGCTCCACAAAATGGGAAGTGAACAAAATGTCTCTGTTTTTAGAAATAACAATTCAGGAAATGAAACAAAACTAGTCCTTTTATTTTAGCTCCTTTCCCCAGTCTGTTGATTACATTGTCTAACCAAAATTGGATGTTTTATTATTATAATTAGGCCTTTCCAGTAGTTTTTTCATAGTTTTGGTTCTCTCTGCCATTTGAAGAAATCTCAAGAAGAGCAATAGATGGTTCACTAATAACATATTCTCCTCTCAGACCAGTAATGCCATAGATAAAGAGTTAGACTCAAAGAGAGTCTATTTGCATGTATGGAATGAAATCATTAAAAGTACATTTTTAGCAATATTTTTCCTCTGGAGTATAAGTATTTTGAACTTTTTGGGAAAATTTCAGCAAAGGGAATCCCTTCTTTCTAATGAAAGAAATATTGGACATTTGTAGGAGTAACCACATTTATCACAAAGAAAAATGGGAGGAAAATGAAAAGTTTTATTTTACTAATTAGAAAGAAGACGTCAATATTAATGTTAACTATGATTTTCAATTAGCTATTATTTCCCAAGAAATTAACACCTGTTGTGTTATTCAGTATTCTAAAATACAACAGGTTTCAAGTCTTGAAGTCAGTCAAAAATGGGAAGAATCAAGGATTGTAGCTTAAACTCTCTCACCCCTTCAGCTTCAAAAGATTTGTACAAACTTTACCCAGACAATGAACATACCTAGTAAAGTTTTGAGTCTCCATCATCAGCCATTTGCAGCATTTGTGGGAGTGGGAGAAATGAGAGAAAATTCCTCTCGCGTTTCCCTCCCACTGTCCTTTCTTCATGATAAAGGTCACAATTATGCTTAAAGATTGGCTTATAGACGGTTGTAGCTAAAAGAGACTCTTTCAGTCATCTAGGTTCATGTTCTTATTTTACACAGAAGAGGAAACTAAGATCCAAAGAATTTAAATGACTTGCCCAAGGTCACAAAGCTAAAAATAATGGTATAGGAGCTAGAAAATACCAAGCAGGGACGAGTTTTCCCTATAAATTATTTTTGTGTGTGTGGTTGTTGGTTCAAATATGTTAGCCCTATAAAATGTTAATTCAGGTGAGCTTGCTAAAAATACTTATTGATTCTTGATATAATAAAGATAGGGAAAAAAATCCAGAGGGATGAAAAGGGAAGTGGTCCACAGAACAAATGAGACACAGCATATGTGCTTTGATTTAAAGCCTTTGGGTCAAAATCACACTTAACAATCTTGGTAACCAAAAAGAATCTTGTTCTTGGAACACTTGTAGGGACCTGAATTACTCATAAGCCTCTTAGTAAAGAATTCACCCTTTGTTTGATATTGCAGTGATTCTTGATCAGAATCGAGAAAGGCAAGCAAGTCTTGATCAGAAAGGCAAGCCAGCCTCTTACTGCTATGAGCCTAGTCATACATAACAAATCCCTCGGAAACCTTTGATTGAAGGACCATCTATTTTGAATGATTTTAGTATGGACTAGATGCTCTGCCATTCTTTCCCTATTGGTACCAGCACAGCAAACCTCACATACTTGTATCAGGGAGTCAGAGTAGCCAATAATGATAGAATTTCTAATTGTAGACTTATTCAACTGACGAAATAACTGTGGAAAGTTTATTCCAAAGTATTGCTGAATTATTATTCTAAAAGGTTTAATTGAGGAGTACTCAAATGCCAATATTCAGAGTAAAGTAACTCCAGTGAAGTCATTGGCTTTGGACCAAATATTTGGATCATTTGATAACTTAAGTGACAAGCCTAGCTTCTGGTTTTCCTTCTACTCAATTCCTCCTCCTCCTCCCTGCAAAGTATATCTGTCACTGCCAGAGGATTAAAAATTCCTTTCTAATCTACTATCACAGGTAGGAGACTGACCAAAAGCTCTATGGGGTCTTAATTTAAATTTTCCATTTTGCTAAAAGGTAAGAAAGAAGCACTCTACCTTTATTTCTGAAGTCTCTAGGAACAACTTTAGCCTGATATTATATTAAAATCCAACATTCAAAATAATATCTGGCATTTTCTTGACATTCCAGAGGCATACTTGAAATAAGTGATGCTAAAAGGAGCTAAAATGGTGAAGGAAATTACAGAAGTGTTTGACTATCATCCAAAAGATTCTAACAGAGGAAAATCTCCCCCCATCCCACAGTCATCTTAAGGCTTTGTACCAAAGAATGCTAAAGATTTTAACTGGTTGGCAAAATACATAGCAGGTGACAAAATATTTTTGACGTGGTAGCTAAAAAATTTTCTTTTTCTTTATATACTTGACCATTTTATAAACAAACATAGTAATTAGAAAACAATAAAAAAATCAGGAGTAGGAAACTATATTCCATATCCTGTGATAAGCTAATCCCTGGATCAGGAAGATCCATCCCCTGGAGGAGGGCCTGGCAACCCACTCTAGTATCCTTGCCTGGAGAATCCCATGGATAAAGGAGCTTAGAGGGCTACGGTCCATAGGGTGACAAAGAATTGGACATGACTGAAGTGAGTGAGCACGTATGCACGGGTGCACGCACACACACACACACATATATAAAACTGAATTATTTTGCTGTGCAGCAAAAATTAACAGAACATTGTAAATCAACTATATCACAATACATTTTTTAAAAATTCAGGAATAATTTATATATGATAGAGTCCTCTATTTGAAAACAGCAAGGCTCCTGTCTCCTATAGCAAATAGAGACTCTTCAGTGCTCAAGTATTTGATTCTCTGGACTCCTTGGTGTCTCCCTGCCCCCAGTGAAATACTGTGAGCAACTTTTCATGCTTACTCTTATGAATCAATGTGAAATTTGACACTTTCCCTTCCTCATTTCAGATATGACTCATTACTCTTGGTGTAATCTCCAAGGACCAGAAGCTCTACTTAAAAGTGAGTAACAAAAGAAGCATCTTTAATTCAACCTGTTTACCTAGAGAACTCTAGTAGTTATTATTCACTGTCTTCTTAAGTATGCGTTATAAAGCTGAGTGCTTGAAGCCTCCACTCTTCAGCCTTCCCTGGGGAAACAAATGCAGAGAAGCTGGAGAGACTGATACATCTTAGACTTGAAGTTTATCAGCAGTTCTACTTAACCATCCATTATCTCTAGGATGCTATTGGATATTAGCTTTGGGACCATTTTATTTATTTTCAAGATTTTGGATCATCTTCCCTTCAGACCTCTCTAACTGTGCATATGGAAAATAATAGATCTGAGCCACTTCTTAAAAACCTTTCATTTAAAGCTTGACCCCTTTTCTGCTGTGTGATAACCACTACCCCACCCCCCCAGTCTCTTTCAGACTTAGAAAGTGCTGTGGAGCTCAATCCACTACAGAAATCTTAAATCATCTAGAAAAGCCTGTGGTCTTTCAAACAAGAAGGAAACAGGAATATAGCAAAATTCTGCTTACCCTTACTTGAAAATGGGGGGTGGGGAGGGAAACTGAGGCCCCTTTACTTTTCCAAATCCTAGAAACATCTAGCCCCAAGAGAAATTGTTTCTTGGTTTAGAAGCTGAGAAGGGTTTAAGTTAAACAATGATCCTTTTTCCATTTCTTAAAAATAAAAATTAAAAAAAAGTCCAGGGCAGAGGCAAAGGTTCTGTTGGACAAATTGTTTCAACAGATGTTCATTGTCCCAGGGAGAAAACAGCCCCTACTTTGCAGCTTAGCATTTGCAAATTTAGAAACTTAAAATATTTTTAACTTGAAATGGCCCATGTGGTATGAGTGAGATGTAAATATTAAAATCATTTCTGTGGCTACATTAGGTATATCTGATACAGTGATGCAACGTTTGTCCTCTATCTGTGCCTTTCAAGTTTCTATAGTTCCCCCCCCCGCAATCATTTAGTTTTTCACCTGGAAGAATATTAGTAATGTAGTAACATTTTGAGAGTACTTATGATTTACTAAGTACTAGTAATTATCCTATGACATAAGTTCTGTAAGGATGGCTGTTTTAAAATGTGGAAACCAAGGCTTACAAAGATTAAATAACATCTAAATTACAGAGCCAAGGAGTGGCAATGGAATTTGAATGTAGGCAGCTGGACTTTAAGACAGGGATAGTCTAACTTTTTCTGTAAAGGGCCAGATAATAAATATTGGATGCTTTTTAAGCCATAACACCTATGTTGCAAATATTCCACTCTGTCTTTGCAGAACAATAGCAGCCTAAGACAATATGTAAATGAGTGAGCCTGGGTTGTTCCAAGAAAACTTTATTTATGGACCCTGAAATTTGAATTTCATTTAATTTTCATATGTCACAAAGAATTATCTTTCTTTGAAATTTTTTTCAACTGTTTAAAAATATAAAAACAATCCTTACTGCATGGACTGCACAAAACCACAAGACAGGCTGAATTTGGCCCATGGACTAGCCTGTCAGTCCTGGCTCAAAGTTCTTAAGGACTGAAATACTTTTTAGTAGTGTCTTTTTATAATTTTTTTTAAAAAGCATTTTATAAAACTATATTTACATTCTAGCATTTTTAGGTTATGTCAGACTTTGTCATAGAACACTGTATTTTGGGAAAAAAGATTTCTTTTTTATATTATATGTATTAGGTTGGAACAGATGAAATTTGCCAATATTGGACTGCTTGACCTATAAAAGTGACATGTTTCAATGTTAATATTTATAAATGTCTGTTGTCTCAGAAGGTAACTTATTTTATTAGAGTAATAAAACATAGGCTAATGACCAGGGAAACATAAATAATTTTAAGAATCAGATGTGTAACAAACTAGATGATCATTAAGTTCCCTTTACAATCGTTTCTATGAAATGAATTATAATAGTCTAGGAGTTATAAAGAAAGGGAAACATCATATTACCACTCAATTTCTCTTTGATAAGTACTAAACTGTAATATCTCATTTAGTTTCCATAATGACACCATGAGATAAGTGTTTTTAATGAGTTTATAGTGAGACAGTCTAGATTCTTGCCCAGTTCAATGCCTTAATAGATGACAAAGTCAGGTCCTGAAAAAAGATGAAAAGATTCCCCCTTTTTTTCTCTCACACAACAAAGGCAATTTCACGATAATCTGTCAGTACCACTAAGACTTTTAACCTAAAAGTTAAAAAAATATATTCTTTTCAAATTCATTGCTAGAAAACCAGTTGTAAGACATAGTATTAGAATTGCTCTCATTTTCAGTAAACTCTAGAAAACATACTCACATAAGTTTTAAGCATTTTTGTAGCCACATTTATATTGTTTCTTTAGAATTTTACTAATAACCTCTGACTTGGGTATGATCTCAATTTATTTTTAAACAGAAGAGTGGAAGGAAATGACAATCATAGCTTTTGGTAAACAGAAACTTCATAAGCTAAATGATTACTTTAAACTGATAGGTTTACAAAGCGAGAATTTTAGAGTATCAAATCTCTTTTTTTACTTATTAATATACTAGCAGAACTTTTAACTCCTATGTGTACTAAGAAAACAATTATGCACACACTGAGAAAAAAAAGCATTTGAAAAGGAAAGAAACTACAAAGTAAAATCAAAAGAAACATCTACATTAGATCATTAAAATTATTAATACCTTGCTTCATTTATACTTCTCATTCCCTCTCTAAAGAAACCAATAATTTCCTCAGTGGCTACTGAGGAATAAACTGTGACATTGGTAAGAAATTCTGAAGAATTCCTCAGGGATAAAAATATCCTCACAAGGAAATGAATTACTCTGAGCTACAGTTACCCTGGAACTGTTTTCTTCTTTTCTTTTCCCTTTCTTTTATTTCCTTTTCCCTTTTTCCTTGGCATAGCGAATAAAATAAATTTCAGGCACAACTGGCTTCTTTCCACTCACAATTTTCCATCTTTACTTTTATGTATTTTTTTCCTAAATGCCATATTGACTTCTCTTACTAACATTATTTCAACTCATCAAACTACATTTTCCTTCATTCAAAATTTACTTCAAAAGTCAGTCTTCTCTAGGATGCACATCAAGCAAGTTGAAAATAGAGACATCTGCCAGAAACTGAAATTGAAAAATTAGTAAAAAGGTTCTTGGCAATTCCAAAGAGACAGAGGGTTTACATGAAAAAAAATGTATGAACAGACTTTTGCAACGTGGTTGAAGAAAGGGAGATTTTGGATCTTCTGATTTCCACTAGAATGTAATCACAGCAAAAATATGATTTTTATCTTTTTACTACTGAATTTTCAACAAAAACTATTTCTGGAACATGGTAGGTGCTCAGTAAATATCTACAGAATGAATGAATGGCTATTGAAAAGTGACTTCGAACATGAAATCAGGAGCACAACAATTAAGCAGATGATATTATATTATTGTCTTGCCTTAATGAGTCTTCTTTATTCCTTCATTCACAATGAGGGAAATATTGTACAAGTCACTTGGACAAAGCACTATTTAGTAATATGACATGACACGAGTTTAAATATAATGTGACCATTCTCATGTTTATTTTGTAATAATCAGATTCCAAAAAGCAGATTAGCAGATTATGAGCAGATTCCAAAAAGTTCAATTAAAAATTAGATGTGATCCTAGGGGCCAATATTATAAATAAAAGGAATGAAGGCACATGAAATTTCAGGTTTTAGAAAACAACTCTAACCCATAATTGTATTTTTAGCCAGGATAAGATTTGTGAAGCCTGAAAAGCCACATTTCTCAGTCTCAGCATTATTGACATTTGGAATCTGATACTTCTTTGCAGTGGGGATTGTCCTGTATATAATGAGATGTTTAGCAGCTTCCCTGATCTCTATCCACTAGATGTAGGGAATACCATGCCTCCTTTCTTGGGCAACCAAAAAATATTTTCAGATATTGCCAAATGGAGAACAACTGCTCTGAAGGAAAGAAGAGAGACAATATTCTCAGGTTTTAGAAATACTTATATTGTAAGCAAACATGGAAAAAGGAATTTAAAAGAGTGATTCAAAAATCATATCACTGCAGCTGAGAAATTTAAAATCCCAGATTAAAAAACTATGTTAAGAATAAAAGAAAAGAACATCTCCTGTGGCTTATCACAGCAAGATAAACTTTGGTGCTCATTGTGTATAGATAAACAATAGTACCATTAACATTATGAAGATATTTTGCATAATCTTCTCCATTTAGACAAATAACCTTCTAATATTACAGACCATTTTTAGGTAAGAGAGAAAGAAAGTATTTTATTTCTTTATACATTATTCTGATTTCTAAAATTTGGTCAATTTCCTATCACAAGAGTAGGGGAAATTATCAAAGGCACAATAATGTTTTTAGAAATATTTGAAATTGTTTTAAAAGTTGTACCATAAAGTAAAAAATCCAAATTTTTATAAAAATAATTTAAAATAGGTGGTGTTAAAAAATTGCTAAGCTACTTAGTAAGGATCCCTGAAATAATTCTAGAACAATCAAAGACTAACTGAGTGCCTAATAGAAGAATTGACCATCAGAAACCTTGATTGCACTGTATATGGCAAATTACTCTCCTACTTGACTGGGTTTCTTGAATTGTAGATCAGTGTGATACTAAAAATACAGTGAATTTTGATTTCCACAAAGGGTTTGTGAAATATTCTTAGGCTATCTATGTTTTTGCAGACAGACTTGAGAAGCATGGGCAGATTGAGAGTTCAGTTTGTCTTCCCTACACCACCAGATAACTAACTATTCCCCCTACCTTCAGAAGGCACCTTGTTAAAATGCTTTTTGGGAATCTTTAGGACTCCTCAAAATGAATGTTCAAAGTCATTAGACTCAATAATCGATAAGTGGCCTTCAAAGTCTATCATCTTATGGTATTTCAACCACTGTGATCTACGAACTGTCGGTGCCATTCAGTCTCTTTTTAATTATGGTTGAACAAAAATTGTATAGATTTATTCCCATCCCATCTGAGGTGAACATCATACCTTTTGTAAAGTTCTTAATCCACAAAGAAGCAAATCAGTATCAGTTAGTATTTGTTTAGTTTAAAAAATAACACTCAAATAAAAACAGGATTTATTGTTACACTATTAAGTGTATTTAATAGTTTACTAGTGTCACAATCATTTGGTTATACTGACAGAGAAAAAATGGTGCGCTAGATGAGAAAAAAAAATCTGCCTATCAGATATTGTATCAGTCTGACTTCTGCTCTCCTTCACCCATTCCACATATTCACCTGTCACTTTGCTCCAGTAAATACAAAATGACTAGGCAAAAACTTTACTAGCATAGATATTTTAAGCCCCATTGCTTAGTTGCTTCAGTCATGTTCAGCTCTTTGTGGTCCCACGTACTGTAGACCACACAGCTCGTCTGTCCATGGGATTTTTCAGGCAAGAACAGTGGAGTGGGTTGCCATGCTTTCCTCCAGGGGATCTTCTTGACCCAGGGATCAAACCTGTCTCCTGAATTGCGGGCAGGTTCTTCATCACTGAGCCACTGGGGAAGTACATAGCTTAAAGTACTATGGTACTTTAAGCACCATAGTACTAATAATATCAAAAGTGTATTGTCAGGGCAAAGAGAACTTTTTAACAAGATGAAAAAAGGAATGTAAGCTAGAATGAAAATTTTAAATTTACATCTTACCTGGGAAGAAGTGCACTGTTTCAAAAATGATAATAAGTCACACCAAGTGTACATAACTATAGCCATGCATTTATCTAAATGGGCTGCTTAATTTTACAACTACATAAATAAAAAATACAGTGTAATGAATTTGTGATAACTGATAATACTGTGATTTATTATTTTACTTAAAAAAGTATAGAAATTCTAGAAAGGGGATTCCAATTAGACAAGTTAAAAATAAATGGATTGTTTGCATGTCATATTCAACCATCACTTCATGATAATGATTCATATTATTTCACATAATAGTTTCCTAACCAGAGTATTGGTTCATTGCTGGGAAACCCAAATCATATTATCAGGTAAAGGCATGCTGCACTGTTTTCTTTCCAGCATCAGCGAGGGTCCTTATTGCACAGGTCATCTTTATACTCAAGTGTCTTCAAACTCTGAACAAATGGAAACTTACTTAATGAGACAACAAACATTTGACTTGACTTGTATCTGTGATGATGATCTTCCTTGTGAAAGAAATATATTCCTAGGAAACCCAGAGCCATGGAGAAGAGGAGGTAAAGCATGACTTTGAAAGAGAGAATCAAACAACCCAATTAAAAAGTGGGCCAAAGAACTTAACAGACATTTCTCCAAAGAAGATATAAAAATGGCTAACAAACACATGAAAAGATGTTCAACATCACTCATTATCAGAGAAATGCAAATCAAAACTACAATGAGGTACCACTTTACACCAGTCAGAATGGCTGCCATACAAAAGTCTACAAGCAATAAATGCTGGAGAGGATGTGGAGAAAAGGGAACCCTCTTACACTGTTGGTGGGAATGCAAACTAGTACAACCACTATGGAAAACAGTGTGGAGGTTCCTTAAAAAGCTGCAAATAGACCTGCCATATGACCCAGCAATCCCACTGCTGGGCATATACACCGAGGAAACCAGAATTGAAAGAGCCACGTGTACCCCAATGTTCATCGCTGCATTGTTTACAATAGCCAGGACATGGAAGCAACCTAGATGCCCATCAACTGACGAATGGATAAGAAAGCTGTGGTACATATACACAATGGAATATTACTCAGCATTAAAAAAAAATTCATTTGAAGCAATTCTACTCAGATGGACGAAACTGGAGCCCATTATCCAGAGTGAAGTAAGCCAGAAGCAAAACCAACAATATAGTATATTAACGCATATATATGGAATTTAGAAAGACGGTAACGAGAACCCAACATACGAGACAGCAAAAGGAACGCAGATGTATAGAATAGACTCGTGGACTTTGTGGATGAGGGTAAGGGTGGGATGATATGGGAGAAGGGCATTGAAGCATGTTAATTTTCATATATCTAATCAATCGCCAGCCGAGGACTGATGCTCGGGGCTGGTGCAGCGAGATTTCCCGGGGGGGGGGGGGGGGAGGGAAGAGGGAGGGGTGTTCCGGAGGGGAAGCATATGTAAACCCATGGTGATATCATGACAATGTATGGCAAAAACAATTAAAAAAAAATAATAAATAAAAAAAAATTAAAAAAAAAAAGAAAGAGAGAATCAATAACAGCACTCAGCTAGGATCCTCTGCAAATTTGACAAAGCTTGTTTTCAACATATAGTCTATATGAACTGTTTAAGTTCACAGGATTGCAGAGTTCAACCTGTGGGCTTGTGAAAGTGTGAACCCTTTAAGAGTGAGAAGGTGATTTGACTTAACAAACTCAATACACAGGGTCCTTGTCAAGCACTTACCCCAAATTATTACCCACAATAAGCGTTACATTGCCTGGGAGCAACTAACTTTAAATCAAGAAATTCTATTTTCCTTCCTGAGAAATAAGGGTGAATTTTTTGTTTGTATCACATTTGTTTCATGTACTCACAGAGAGTACAAAGACCTCTATTTTGTCTTCATCTTTAAGACACAATCAGGAGGAAAATAGCTAACAGAAAACAGATAAGAGATTTTGTTTTAAAAGAGAGACAAGTAACCAAGTTACTTGTTATGTACTTGATATATAAGATCAACAAGTCTTTGTTTTGAAATTCACAAATATAAAGTCCATGTCTCAGCTGGAAACAGTCAGATTTGAAATCTTTTCTCCAAATAGAAATAATGATATTTGCTTTCATAGCAATGATTTTAGAAATTTCAACCCTAAATACACTCACTTCTCGGTTTACATGTATCCACTATTTAGAAATCAGTGAGAAATGAACTGGAGAGCCTGTCTCATAGACCTCCATTATTAGGGCTACCTCTTAAAAAAAAATCTTTTTCCTCAGAACCTTCATCTGGAGGAAAAATTCAATTTAGCGTGCTTTTACTTGAAAATGATCCCAAGTAAAATCATCAGTTCATATTCACTCATTCACTCATAAAAGCATTGAAGTGATTTAGGAAAAGTTAAGCATGAGGGAGAGGATAGTACTTTCAAATAAATCCAAATCTTACCTGGTAAATTGAAATGGAACAACACCCTGAAATCCTTCTGGACTTGCCTCCTCTCCTCAAGGGACGACTAAATCACAGCAGCCAATATTCTTAAACCCTGAAAGAAAAATCAGGAAGCTTGATCTGTGCACATAATGGCCTGCACAATGTAAGAAAGTACCGTTTCTTGGCAACTAGGAAACAATCCTTTTCAATTAACTCAGAGCAATTGGCCCACGTTTGTTGTTAAACAGAGTAAAGAAAACACTCTAAGAACTCAAAAGAACCTTGGTAATAGCTCACCAAGAAAGTCAGGGCAGTTTGTTCATTTTGAAAAGCATTTTTAATTAATTGACTGTGCATTCCACTCGCCTAACCCTTTCCTAAGAACTTGTATTGACCTACCTGTTTCACTTTCCTGTTGCATATTATTTACTTAAAACCTTAGTCCTGAAGAGTTGCATTCATTGTTGCAAAAACACAGTGAAAAGGTGAAAAATAATTCTAGCAAATCAGAGGTGTGTAATGTTATCCTACATACTATTTGCATACTATAGTTTGCTCCCTAAAACATCAGCTTGAATGTAGCCCTGAGTGCTCACGTAATTCAGAACAGTTGTATCTATCTTCTGTTCTTTTCATTGTTAAAGACCACCTCCAGCAGGCACTAATTTCAGGTGATATGTAGGAAGTGTAGCTGGGCTAGGTTGATTTGTGTTGATTTAACTATTTGAGGGGGATATGAATCATATATGAATACATAATTGTCCTTGGGGAGATTGGTTCCAGCTCCCTATTCCCCCCACCGAGAGTAACAAACTCCATGGATGCTTAAATACCCTATGTAAAATGGCATAGTATTTACACATAACCTGTGTACATCTTCCCCTGTACTTTAAATCTTCTCTAGATTACTTCTAATACCTAATACACTATACATACTATGGAAATTGTTGCCAGGCAGGTAACAAAGTCAAGTTTTGCCTTTTGGGAACTTTCTAAAATTTTTTTCTTCCAATATTTTTGATCCATAGGTGGTTACATCCATGAAAGTAGAACCTGCAGAGATGGAGAACCAACTGTACTTGTGAGAACTTGATGACCTCTTTGGATAATCTTCTTAGGGTGCTTTCTATTCTCCCATACATTTTTGAAATTTAATGTATTAACTGGGGTTCATATGTGGGACCCTTACTTAAAAATTTCTGTTCCAAAAGGCAAGAGGTGAGGAAAATATGTTATATATAGATAATTTTTGTTGCTAATCAAATTTTACCATTGCAAATAGTAAAGCTTTAACTATCAAGTATGTTTGTATCTCCAAGGTGAGAAGACATTTTAAGATAGATAATCTCCATATTCAACCAATGTCAAATTAGATAAATTTTGTCTTCACACAACCCCCTCCTCCCATTTTGCCAAGGTTGACCAAGAGTATATATTATGGTGTTTATTGTCAACAGCCCTTTGGTTTTCTTTTTTCCTTTTATCATCCAGATCTCCCTAAAATGTGTGTCATTCTTGTTGTGCTATCATTAAGGGGCAATTCTTCTTAGGTAATATTTTTTTTAAAATATAACCTTTTGGAGGGATTGTCTTCACACAAAGCACTTTCTCTGTTGGTAAGAATTTGAGGCAGTGTTGCACAATGTTGAAGGTGATGTATTTAGGTAGACCTTCTGGCACCTTCAAATCACATTCTCAACAGCTGTATACACTTTCCATGGATAGAACTGGCTGGGATAATTTTATAAGTGTTTCTTCAACCTTTGTACGGACTCTTGCACTTGTTTGCTTCATGACCTCAGGCAGATTTGTTAAACATTCTGTGTCTCAGTTCCCTTATCTGTCAAATGAAGTTGATAATATTTACATCATAGGGTTATTTTGAGGATTGACTAAGATTGCATATGTAAAGCTTAACACAGGGCCCAGCAAACGGTGTGTGCTCAAAGGTTAGCTATATTGTTAATGTTGTGGTTCTTTGCGTTTCTGCACTGAGTAACTTTCAAGGTCCTTTTCAGATTTCAGATTCCCCAAATCCTATATAATCCTGAAATAAAAATCTAAAGTAATGTAAACAAAGGCTTTTGAGACATAGAAAATGACTCTTCTTCCTTTTTTACAGATAAATCCTCATTCATCATCTAATATGTCTAATAGTTAGAGCTTTTATATGCCCTTTCACTAACAGAGAAAAATGACAGTTGTTTTGAAAAGTGAAAAATGTCTTTTTCTTTCTGAAAAATGCATTCTTGTTAAACAGATTCACTTCATTTAACCAAATGCAGAAAGAAGCAGAAATTCTGCAAGAATCTTTTCTCACAAGACATTTTATCACATGCAATACAATTATTTTAAAAATTATAAGCTTTTTTTCTTATATTCTTAAAATGTATGGACCTTACTTCAGTATTTTGGCATCCATTTAGAAGTATTTTTAACAAGCAGCTGCAGATCCTAATATTTGAGAGGTAATGCACACTTTTAGGTATTTGCTGTAAAAAAACAGTCCAGCCAGAGTGGGCCATAAAGACTCCATCTGATCCTCTCCAGCTTAAAAGGCAGATTTAACCCTAGGTCTTGGCTAAATGCATCGTGCAGCTTCCTCAATCAAATACCACGCCATCTCTCTGCTAGAAGAAAACTCAAAATTGTTTTGAGAGACCAAATAAACTAGCGTTCTTTGGAAAGGTTGGATTCAGCTACTCAAGTAGACATTAATTATCATATACTTGGTGCATTACAGTGTCTCCCTTGTTCTTTATTTCTAGCAGTCTTATTTGCCTCAGTATCTTGAAATAACAAATTCTGGGCCAGGAGAAATTACCTATGAAATGTGCAAAAAAACTGAAAGGACAGTATTTGTTCAAAAGTACTGAACTCTGGAGATTTTAACAGAAATACTCTGGAAAATTTCAATACGATGTCTCTCTTTACAGAAGATTGGATGTAATGTGAAAACAGTGCTGCATAAGCTACTGGGAAATGTGAATTCCTCATCACAAATTCTGTAATAGCCCAAGTCTCAGAGTTATTTCCCTCCTATACTCTGAGAAAGTCCTCAAAATTCAGTGCTCCCAACTCAAAGACCATAAAACATAGCATGCTATACAGCATTTAGTAATAACTTTTGAATACCCTTATTTCTAATTAAATATAATATTGAAAAATGATTCATCATGGGGAATATTACAATTTAAATAAAAATAAAATCAATGTTCTTACACAAAAAATATGGAAGTCACATAATCCTTCTGTGCTTAATCACTCAGTCATGTCTGACTCTGCAACCCCATGGACTACAGCCCATCAGGCCCCTCTGTCTTTGGGGATTCTCCAGGCAAGAATACTGGAGTGGCTTATCATGCCTTCCTCCAGGGATCTTCCCAACCAAGAGATCGAACCCAGGTCTCCCACATTGCAGGTGGATTCTTTACTGACTGAGCCACCAAGGAAGCCCACAATTCAGATAAAAATAAAATCAATGCTCTTATACAAAAAATATGGAATTCACATAACCCTTCTACAATTTATAAATTTGCAAACAGGGCACCTGTTTATAAATTTGCAAACCTATATGACACAAGTTGTTGACTGTGCAAAATAATTTTTATAGATAGTACTTAATGATGAAATATTTTACAAAATGAAGTATTTTATAAGCATTGACTAAAAATAGAAATTAAAGTTTACTCGTTTACTGTCAAGCAAGTCAAATATTTCTGAGTCCTCATTTTTGGAGCTGAGAAAAAAAACTGAGTATAAGAGACTAACCAAATGTCTATCAGAAAGGTAATGTTTCTATAATCTAGGATTCTAGTTTTTAAGCCTCCAGTAAGAAAGAACTGACCTCATCTTCTGAGAGGGTGGAGAGGGATTCCCCTCCTATCCCGCTCCCCTACCCTACCCCCGATCCTCCCCGGAGAGTTACTGACTGAATGTCTTGAAGGAGGTCCGGAGATATGCATTTTAGTTCCCAGCACTGGCACCAGTGAGCTTAGGGCTACTGTTGAGAAATACAAGGTAGCTGGGTCTCTGCTTCTCTGACAGAGGGAACACTTGGATAATTGAAAGAGGAAAGTAACCAAAAGGGAAAAATGTGATTGGTCATGAGGAAAAAGAGGAAAATACAACTCAGCTTCCCTGAGCCAGAGAATAGCGTAGAGAAGGGTGAAGCATGAATCCTGAGAGGCAGAAGATGTAGACAGACCTGCAATGGCGTCCCATTTCCTACTTGCAGTGACATGTAATAAAAGCCAAATGTCCTGACAGTAGACTAGCAGACGGACCTCGCTCACTTCTCATTTCTCACCATACTCCCCTTACTGACTACTTGGCTGCCAACTAGTCTTTAAAACACCGCATCCTCCTCCGCTTTCTTCACGTCGTTTCTTAATCGTCATCTTCTCATGAACCTGTCTCGGATCACTCTATCTGAAAGTACAACCCCCACCCGACCCCACTGATACTCCCTATTCCCTTCTGCCTTCACCGTCTCTCTCATTTATTACCACATTTGACACTGAGAGTGTTTATTTTCTGTCTACCTCCGCTAGATCATAGACTCTGTGATAGAAGGGACTTTTATCTGTTTTTACTGGTATAGCCCCAGCATCCAGGCACATTATATCCAGCACTACACAGGGTTAAAGAGGGTCCCCATTAAAAAGTATTGTGTTGTTAACATTTAGAGACAGGAATTTTACTTAGCATGAGAAGTTGAGAAAAAAAATATTTAAAAGATTCATTTTAAATTTCTCTGGGCTCTTCTAGGAAAAAGAAAAGTAAGAAGGAACTGAAGCATGGGAATCTTTTCAACTGTTACAGTGCTTCAAGGCATATTTATTTTCCATTCTTTCACAAAGGTAAGCATGGGTAGTTATTGTTTAACCCTATCAAAAGCTAATAATTGTGTCACTTTAGCCTTGGGGAAAAGAAAAACAGGAAACATTTTATCAAGGCGCATAGATTCATAAGTAATATTTTAAAAGGTTATTTGAAGGGTGTTAAGAGAATTGCTTTTGAACAGACCTGTATTAAGGTAAAATTAAAAGTCTATTTTTTTAAAACCTAGAAATTGGCCACTAATACCCTATTTTTTACGTATGTATCTAAGCTGAGGGCTTCTCTAGTGTTTTAGTGGTAAAGAATCCACCTGCCAATGCAGAAGACATGGGCTTGATCCCTGGGTTGGGAAGATTACCTGGAGAAGGAAATGGTCTCCCACTCTAGTATTTTTGCCTGGGAAACCCCCTGGACAGAGGAATCTGGTGGGCTACAGTCCGTGGGGTCACAAGAGTTAGACATGACTTAGTGACTAAACAGCACACAGCTAAGCTGAATATTATTTTTTTGAACAAAACCATTATAGAAATAAGCCTTAAGCATTGGAACTTATTAGATTAATAATGGCAAGATTAATCCATTATATTGCAGAATGCATTTCTTCCAAATAGCCTAATTCTACAGATTAAAACAGGAATGGCCTCACCAGTTTATCTGAAAATCAAGGAAAGGCCTTGCCCACTTCAAAATCTTTCTTTCACTCCTTCCCCAGCTCTTCTTCATTAGGAAAATTAACTTTTATTTTTATATGAAATTAGGCTTTCCTCCCATAATATGAATATACTTCTAAATTATTTGCAGTGACATGGTAATGGCCTGGTGGCTTTTCAACTATTTCACCTAGCAGATAGCTGAGTCTCGTTCAAAGTACAACCTCTGACCCTGGGTACATAGAAGTGCCAGGGGAAGGGCTGGGTACAGGATTAGAATTGACACGAGAATAGAAGAGGGAGCAGGAGGTGAGAAGTGTTTTCAACTTCCTGCTTTGTCCTGTGTACAGGCGACAAGTGTCTCTCTCAAAGTCACAGAAATCTCCAAACACTTCCTGCCATTCCATTCTTTCTTCATTCCAATATCTTCAAAATTCAAAGTATTTCCTTAACAAGTGAATTAGCATTGACAACTATCACATTCATGTTTGCTGGTGTTTGTTGTTTAGTTGCTAAGTCATGTTCAACTCTTGCATCTACATGAACTGTATCTCTCCAAGCTCCTTTGTCCATAGGATTCTCCCGACAAGAATACTGGAGTGGTTGCCATTTTCTTCTCCAGGGAATCTTCCTAACCCACGGATCAAACCTGCATATCCTGCATTGGCGGGTGAATCCTCTACCAGTGAGCCACCAGGGAAGTGCCATCATATTCATACTGCGTTTCTAACTATGTTATCTTTATTTCCTTCCCCAAATATCCTCTGTCCCTCTCCCTCAATTTCTATCCCCCAGTCTCTCTCTCCCCCACCCTCCCTCTCTCTTTCATACATACAGACACACACACACACACACACACACACACACACACACACACACACACA
>ML660200.1:56776453-56883492 GCA_007570785.1 Antilocapra americana | reverse complement strand
CACACACACACACACACACACACACACACACACACACACACACACACTCCCTATTAAAAATCTGTATACTCCCTCTTATCTGACTTGTTAACTATATGTGTACTTTGTGCCAAGCCCTGGTCAGTAAATTACATGTGTTATTTCATTTAACCCTTAAAACAACCTTAGAAGGCAAGTACTTTTATTTTCTAAGTTACAAATGAGGAGAATGAGCCACAGAGAGTTTAAGTAAATTTCCTAGTCACACTTATTAACCACAGAGGCTAAAGCCAGATCTGACTGACTCCAAAATGCTTGCTTTTAATTATTGTTGCTATATGGTCTTTCCTCAACCCCCTGTCATACCCAACAAATGATTATATTTGAAAATTCCCATGACTTTTGTGTGTTAAATAAATAATAGCATAAATTGGAATGCTGGCAAATCTACTGCTTATGACCTTCTGAATAGATTTCTTATTTCAATTAACATTTTTTTTTTGGCTTTTCATAAAACACCATGAAGTACTTTTAAGGACAAAAGGAACAAACATTTTCATGTCATCTTACGTAATGATGGGCAATTTAGACCTAATCCTTTTAGCCCAGAGATGGAAGACTGACACTCTAAACAAAGCTCATTGTGTTCTTTTGTGCTGCCATAACGAGGTATTTAAAGGATGAGATTCTGCCTGGCAGATGGACTTCTTGGCATAACCATACATGCATCACAGAAATTGTTTTGTTTCAGAGGATTCAAACAGTGTGCCTGACATTTCTCAGGAGATATTTCTACTTGTAAATATGATAACTTGTTAGGTGGGGATGTTAAGAAACAGTAACGGAGGCTTTTAAGTCTCCTGTTTGGCCTGTTTTTATTGTCCTGTTTATAACTTTGCATGATATATAAAAAGTGCTTTTACTGAAACTGATTCAGCCTAAGCAAACACACTTGAGGTCCTGAGTTGCTGGGTTAAAATTCCAACCACCCAAAGCTTGGGAGATGTGAGGAAACTCAGCAGATGTAAGGGCTACATGTGTGTGCACTGGGGGACAGGTAAGCTGAGCTCTCAGTGGAGCTAGCATCAACAGCCAGCCATGAGAGTGAGCCCTTTTGGACATTCAGCCCAGTTGAGCCTTCAGAGAACGGCAGCCCTGGCCAACATTTGACCACAACTGCATGAGAGACTCTAAGCAGGATCTGCCCAGCTGAGCCCTTCCCCAAATGCCTGTCAGACAAAATCATGAGCAAAATAAAATGAATGTTGTTTTACATAAGTAGGTTTTAGGGAGATGTGCTATGTAGCAAAAGTTAGATTTTGTTACCTGGAAGTAGGGTGCTACCAGGACCAGTGAGCGCTAAAGTGGCATCAGTGAAGAAGGCTTTAAGGAGAGTGAGTGGAACATTATTGGGGGCTGGAAGGTAGAAGGCCTGGATACGCAGTGGTGGAAAGCTTCTGTCACTGAAGAAGACAGAACTGCACCAGTGAACTGATTGATCTGGACAAGGATATTGCTAGGCTAGATGTTAAAAGTGACAGCTAAGGCCTTCTAGCTGCTATCATAAAAATAAAGAGATGTGAATTAAAATAGAAATTACTCCATTTTCAAGCAGTATGTAGAACAAATAAAAATTTTCCTTGCTTTGTTAGGTTTAAAAATAAAACAAAAAAATAAAATCAATTCTCATCCCTAGTCTCTCCCAAAGGAAGACTCTCAAAGGTTAACAAAAAAAAAAAGAGCCTCAGGGCAAAGAGCAAATTCAGGGTGCTGTCTGGAAACATAAGCTTTTATGGTAAATATGAAGCAAGATGTATAACTATAAAATCCTTTCTTCAGACATAGAAAGATTTCAGGCAATTTCTCAGAGAATCTTTCAAAAGCCTTGTATGGATTTTTAGGATGTGCCTCTCAGAACCTTTATTTCCAATTGAACAACAGCCCTTCTAAAAACCTTAAGCAGTCTCATAGGGAACCCAAAGTAGAGATCTATTCTGAGGTCAAATTTTCAGTTCTTGTATAGGGACACACTGCCCAAGACTGAATATTTTAAGCAAAATGCAAGGTATCATACTATTACATAAGCCAAAACCAAACCAAGTTTCAAATGAGGATTTTTTTTTTTTTTTAAGGAGTTTACCTCAACAGACTCTAAAATACAACATTCTGTCTGGAAGGAGAAGTGTGTGCATGACCACTGTGATTTTGCCTGAGCAAAGGCTTCTACCAAGCTGCATTTGTTGACACAGAGTTCCCCAGGGGCAGGACGTCTACTGTTGAATCTGTTATCAGCAAGCTTTGGAACTACCCTCAAAAGCTGCTAACCTCTTAACCATACAACTAGCTTACATTCTCAGGCAGTCCAATTTTAGGGAACAGACAGTGGGACTGTGAGTTTGAAAGAGCGTACTGTGTTGTGGTAGTGGCAGTTATTAGAGGCAGAGATGTGAAGATTAAAAGAAAATTTACAAGCTTGGCATTAGGAGGTACACGTGATCTTAGTCCCGCCACAGCTTCACCTCTGTGATGAAATACTCAATAGTGTCGACAAGTGTGCTTGGAAATGTTGGAAGTTGCAGAGACTCATACATCTGCTCCCCAACCAGGCACCAACAAGACAGAGAAAAGTTCTCTGGAAATGTGTTAATACTAGAGAGTCTTTTGCAATGAGCTGTGTGACAAAGTGCTATTGAACAATTTGAAAACTCAGATTCAGTCAAAGCATGTCATTGCAAGAGCAACATACAGTAAGATGATATTGGAGAAGCACTAGAATGGAAGATTCCTGTTAGCAAAGATTTACTCTAGAAGAAAGGTGACAGATGCTGTTTTTATGAAACCCAACCAAATGGCAGACTTGAACTGGAGGCCTCAGTGGAGACATGGGGAGTTATAGCTGATGATACTGGTGTAATAGCCTTCCCAGTAAAATCCACTTCCCTACAAGTAAGGTCTCAAGGAGTGGTCTCCAACTTCCAGTTCTAGTTTGAAACCCAGAAAACCTGAAGAGAGACTGTGTCATTTAACTTAATGTATGAAGTCTGAGCTCAGAAAGAACAGCTGGGACTATCCACTTTTAACCTAGCAGTTACTCATTCACCTGGTGCATTTTCAATGCCTAGAGTTGCCAGGTGAAAGTATCTTCCTTCCTTCTCTTAAAAATTTGCTTATAGGAAAGATGGGTATTTCCAAGCAAACAACACTTGCTATAGAAGACTTTCCTTAGGCCATCCAGAAACTAACAGCAGAAAACAAGGAGGAAACAAGGAGAAACTAATCGCTACAAGCAAAATTGCCCATCAGATATCCTGGCTCCTCCTTCTTGTAGGAGGCAGAGGTTATGCATGTAAGGGCTGAACAAAGCAGAAGCTGATGTTCCTTCCTTGTATGTAGGAATCATTAACCTGAAGGTCAGCCTTGGTTCTGATAGTGGAAAACATGACAGAGGGTGCTAGTGGGAATTTCTTTTTTCCCAGGCCCATATTCTCTAAAGCTGTGATCTTCAGGCTGCAGGGCCAACTGTAGGATGCCCAGAAAGCCACATGCCACAGAACTGTCTGCTGGTGCAGGAAGACTTCCTGATTAGGCTGGGCAGTGGCGGTGTTGGCGTGAGTGACTAGCACTGTGCTGGTGAGTGTGAGAAGCCTTCCTAGTATCCAAGTGACAGGGCAGAGTCAAAAATAAATAGCTCAGGTGCCAATTCAAATCCTCAAAGGAAAAAAAAAAGGGAGTTATTTGGGCTCACAGAAGAGTTTGAATCTTGGGGGCCAAAAAAGAATTCAGTCTTGTCTTTCCATCCATACCTCAGGCTGCTGTATTTGATGCTGTATTTGTGCACAACCAACGTTCGCTTCTAGAACCAGCTTCCCTACATTGATTGGAATTTTGGATGCTGACAGTTCATAGCTGCATCCTTTAGGCATTGCCCCTGGCTCAAGAAGGCTGCCTCACCCGCAATGCTGCCCTCTTCCTGGGCTGCAGCACACACTCAGTGTCTGCGTTATGCAGAGGTCAAAGGCTTGTCCTGCTTACTTCGTTTCAAGACATCTCTAAAGGGCCATTCCACCTTCACAAGTGGATTTGTGGAATCCACTGAGTCTGTACTTGTAATTCACAAATCACCTTCCCTTTTCACCTGTCCTTGATTAGTGATAATTCTCATAACCAGTTAAATATTTTGCTGCTAAAACTCAGTGTCAAGACACTTTGCTACATGCTCGGAAAAGCAAAATTATGAACTGGTCTCTGACTTCAAAGATTTTAACTTACAGAAATGATAAATGACTACAAAGTATCTTACAAGGCTGTGTGGCCTAAGTGTGAAGGTGCTGAGTCATTCAGTCATCAAACTTGAAACACCGGTAGGTACTTTGTACAACCGCGTGAAGGTCATTAAGCAGTGGGCCCTGCCGCTAAGGATTTCAGTGGGTTCTGGGGAAGCAAGTTTATTTATTGGCTGCACTGGGTCTTTATTGCTGCACGCGGACTTTCTCTAGTTGTGGTGTGCAGGCTTCTCATTGCACTGCTTCTCGTTGCGGGGCATGGGCTTTAGGGCACGTGTGCTCAGGAGTTGTGGCTCACGGGCTCCAGAGCGCAGGCGTAGTTGTGTGCGCTGGCTTAGCTGTTCCGGTGGCATGCAGGATCTTCCCCAACCAGGGATGAAACCATGTCCCCTGCATCACAAGGCTGATTCTTAACCACTGGACCGCCAGGCTGGTGCTTCCTTCCTGCCCCCTCATGCCCTCGCCCTTTGTGAAATAATTAATTACCTTTTCTGATCCAATATCAAGTTCTTTTTCTGCAGTGAGGATGTACATAAACAAATCGAGGCTCCATGAGGAAACTTACCGGAGAAACTACATGGAGGCTCCATTGTTGAAGCAATACCATAAAGGCAGGGAGAGGAAGGACGGTTCCTCACAATTGTTTCTAATAAGAGGCTTTTAAAATTAGCAGCAAAAGAGAGTATTTAACAAGAAATGAGAGTTGAAAGTGAGAAGAAGCCTGAAGACAAAGGTAAGGAATTCTGGTTTTGTTTAGTAAGAAGTATAAAGGTTGTTTCTAGTTTCTCTCCTATACTTATTTTAAACCGTATTGCCTAGTTCAGCCTCTGTTTCATGTCCTGCCTTGTTTGTCAGCAGTATCGTGATCGCATTCTAGACATCTTCATTTTATGGCTCACCTTCATTCCATTTAGTTTGTCTCCATCTTTGGCCATGTTTGTCATCTTGTTTTAAGAAATAATAAGCTGGTGTTGTTTTAAACTACTTGGTTCTGGGGTGGTTTGTTACACAATAGTCGACAACTGATACATAATTTGGACTCTTGCCCAAAAAGCTTCACTCAGGGTGACCTTGAAAGACAGCAGTGAGAGACAGTCTCACCGTTAGCAGAAGTTTGGGTGTGTGGGTGATGATCTGTTTTATGTCAGAAGAGAAGTAGATTGTAAGATTACTCATGGGCTCATTAGCAGTGACATGGTTTGGCTAGTTGTTCAGGGGCTTGGAAGGATAAAGAGTGAGAAAAAGAGGTTTGAAGAAGAGGCAAGTGAATTGTCATATAAACATAGGCATGAAGTGTGACTATCTTTGTTTCGCATCAAAGTGTCCACCAGAGGGGACTTCCATGGGATCCAGTGGCTAAGACTCCACGTTCCCAATGCAAGGGGCCCAGGTTCAATCCCTGGTCAGGGAACAAGATCCCACCTGTCACAACTAAGAGTTTGAATGCAACTAATTAAATATCCCACAAGCTGCAACTAAGAGACCTGGAACAGCAAATAAATTAATTAATAAATATTTTTTAACGCCGACAGAGAGAAACCCCTGCAGAAGGGACACTAAATACTCATGTAGAAGAACTTAGCCAGTCTTTGTTGAAAGTCACTGCAGCGTTGCACAGAGGGTTTATACAGGAGAAGCTACAGAGACAGGCTACGTTGCGAGAGCCCAGCAATGTGTACCACCACTCACCAGGGCAGACCAGTCATTTAACCAGCCGACAGCAAGACTAATCCTTCCCTCTAGTATGGCCCCGTGCCTTAAGGGGACCAGCTAGTTGGTTACACTGTGTCTGTGAAATTCCGAGAGGAAGAAATTTACTTTGAGTGATGTTCTCTATGTGATTGCCTTTCCTGCTCATTAGGCTCATTGGCTGCACCATTATCCAAGAACAAACAAAATGTTTGATCTACAAATATGTGACCCTACATAAATTGCATTGGACCAAGCAGTGCACTTTAAAGCAAATGAGGTGTGACAGTGGGCACCTAACCATGAGGCTCACTGGCCTATCACATTTTACCACTGATTCTGCCAGCCTGATAGAATCATAGAATGGCTTTTTTAAGGTATACACCAAAGGAGGGAAGTTGGAAATTATACTGTGCGAGAATGTGGTATATACCTTCCTCCTCCAGAGTAAAGAACACACCCTGTGTCATCAACTGTTATGTGATACTGTGTTCCCCAAGGGAAATACATGGGTCTGGGAATTACCGGTTACAAGAAGAAGGGGCTATGCTGATTATCACTTCCAGTGACCCATTTGGGAAAATTGTTCTTCCCATCCCCACAGTCCTGTAAGGTGTTAATGGACTTGATTCCCAAGGGAATTCCTCCACAGGAGTCCCATTAAACTTTAGCTATGACTGTCATGTGGTTACTTTTGGTTCTTTGTGCCAGTAAGCAAAAAAGGCATCGACAGTTCTGGCAGGGGTAACTGACTCTGACCGAGAGTCAGACACAATTGAGCACCTAAACAGCAACAGTAATCAGAAGGTAGGACTGCTGTTACGTATTTCATAATGTTGTTTAGTTGTTCAGTCGTGTCCAACTCTTGCAACACTGTGGACTGTAGCCCGCCATGTGCCTCTGTCCACGGGATTTCCCAGGCAAGAATACTGGAATGGGTTGCTATTTCCTTCTCCAGGGGATCTTCCCAACCCAGGGATCAAACCCACATCTCCTGCATTGCAGGCAGATTCTTTATCATCTGATCCACCAAGGAAGCCCTTAGTTACATAGTAGGATCAGGGAAAAGTAGATTTGGCACCCAAGTGATCTGCTTAGGAAAGGAGGTGAAGGGAAGTGGGCTCTTGGTATTCCTCTAACCAATTTGAATGGTAAATGCTCTTGTGCAGAAGCCATATCCTGAAAAGGGCACAGCAACTACGAGCCCAGATCCCCTTCAGGAAATGGGGACTGGGTCATCCCACCAGGTAAGTGATGGAGACCAGCGGACTGCCCAGTGGCAGTCAAAGGTGGGTGGATCCTAGTATATGAGGTTAAGAGATGAGGGAGACTGTACATATCAGGTATGTTCTTGAATATAGTTGTAGGGCTGAGGGCAGGGGAGGAGGGGAAAAGAGGGAAGAAGGCTGACACTGTAGTTTGTCTCACTAAACTTCTTCTAAAAGTTTTCCCTGGAAAGGAGGTGAGTTGTATTCCTGGAGAAGTTGTCCCCTTGTTGAGGGACATGGGAAGGATTGTAGTGATGCATTTGGACACCTCCTAGGTTCACCTTCCTGGTTAAGGCTTCACGGTCCCCTGTGCTGTTGGCTGCTGATTACTTACAGGTGCATCCAGCTCTGGGCATTGCCCTCAGCTGAAGGAAACTGCCTTGCTCAAGTCTCTGCTCCCCAGTTCCTAGGGGCAGCCATATACAACGATCGATTGTTGTGGGGGCACATTGCTTCATGTGGGACATTCTAATTCTGTTGTAGGATCATCTTAGTCTTGAGGGATCTCTGTGGCAGTAGCTGAGGCTGCTGTTTCAACCATTTCAAATCCTACCTCTGCACAATTCACTTCCCTTGCAAAGACCACTTCTGTTTTCAAGAACACTTCTGCTAAACCTCCTGCATGCAAATTGTGGGGGAATTTTACCTAGGAGAGTACTGTATATTTATAAACCTAACCTTCTAAGAAAGGCAGGTCCTGACACCGCCTCTATTCTGATAACCTTCCTAAGGGGTTTTATGTATTGAGTGCTGAGGGCAGGAGATCCTTATATTCTTCACAAAATAAGAATTCAAAATTCAAAGAAAGCAGTTTCATAGAGAGGGAACGAAGACCACATGAGAAAGTGAATGAAAGGTGGGGAGACCTAGTAAACATGGGAGGAGTAGATTTCTTGTTGAAATTGGTGAAGGGAAGTTTTGTTTTGTGAGGGGAAGATTGAGTTTTGCATCCAGGTTGACAAGGAGGGAAAAGTGTAGGCGTCAGATAGACAGTATCTGTGGTCCCTCCTTAGGATTTTTACAGGTCTTTGAAACTGGAAGGATTCCCTGGTGGCTCAGAGGGTAAAGTGTCTACCTGCAATGCAGGAAGCCCGGGTTCGATCCCTGGGCCGGGAAGATCCCCTGGAGGAGGAAATGGCAACCCACTCCAGTACTCTTGCCTAGAAAATCCCATGGATGGAAGAGCCTGGTGGGCTACAATGCATGGGGTCGCCAACAGTCAGACATGACTGAGCAACTTCACTTCACTTTGAACCTGGACCTTTGAGGGGCTGAAAAATCCATGGCACATATCAGACTGTAAAATAATACACTAGGTGTATCAAGTTGTATTCTTTAGAGTTGAATTTTTTTTCACCTTAGTATCTCTTCCTAAATGTATGCAAAAAATCATTTGGTGCTATTATTACTGTGATTTATCAGCATTGGGGTCATATTGACTTTGCTTTCTTTCACGGGGTACATCTAATATGTCTAAAAGTCTCAGTGACTCTACCTTCAAAATATATACAAAGTTCACAAGTTCCTCAGGCCGAAAAGAATTATGAGACCAACCAAAACCTGTATCTACATCAAGAAGTGAAGAGTAAGGGAAATGGACTAAAGCAAGGTAGTATAAAGTTTTTCTCATTTTAATTCCTCTAAGAGATAGCTGTCTGTTTTTTAATGGGGTATAGTTGCTTCACAATGCTGTGTTAGTTTCTACTATACAATAACATGAATCAGATATATGTATACATATATCCCCTCCTTGTTTCTGGAATTAGGATTGTATTGCTGTAAACTTCCCTCTTGGAACTGCTTTTGTTGCATCCCATACATTTTGGGTCACTGCGTATTCATTGTCATTTGTTTCTCTGTATTGTTTTTTAATTTCCTCTTTGATTTCTTCAGTGATCTCTTGGTTATTTAGTAGTGTATTATCTGTGATTTTTACAGTTTTTATTTTTCTGTAATTGATTCCTAATCTCATAGTGTTTTGGTTGGAAAAGAAATTCAATTTCAAATTTTCTTAAATTTTCCAAGGCTTGATTTGTGACTCAAGATGTGATCCATCCTGGAGGATGGTCTTGTGCACTTGAAAAGTATATTCTGCTGTTTCCAGATGGAATGTCCTATGAACATCAGTGAAGTCAATCTGGTTTATTGTGTCACGTTAAAGCTTATGTTTCCTTATTAATTTTCTCTCTAGATGATCTGTCCATTGGTATAAGTAGGGTGTAAGGTCCCCCACTATTATTGTGTTACTATTGATTTCTGCTTTCATGGCTATTAGCGCTTGCTTTATGTATTGAGGTGCTGCTATGTTGATTACGTAAATATTTTAAATTGTTGTATCTTCATGGATTGATCCCTTCATCATTATGTAGTGTCCTTCCTTGTCTCTTGTAATAGTCCTTATTCTTAGGTCTATTTTTATCTGATATGAGTATGGCTACTCTAGCTTTCATTTGATTTCCATTTGCAAGAAATATCCTTTTCCATCCCCTCACGTTCAGTCTGTGTGTCCCAAGGTCTCAGGTGGCTCTCCTGTAGACAGCATATACGAGGGCCTTGTTTTTGTATCCATTCTGTGTCTTTGGCTTCCGTTACCTCTCTGACCTCATCTCTTGGTTCTAACCCCTCACTCATTCCATTCAGCCACAAGTCTCCTTCCTTGATTTAAGCTCATCAAACTCACTCCTGCGTTGTGCCTATTTACTGACTAACCCTCTATCTAGAACAGTCTTTCCTCTGAAAGTCACTTGGTTAACTCTTCACCTCCTTTAAAGCTTTGCTTAAATATGCTTTTCTTAGTGAGAGCTATCCTGCTGCTGCAGCTAAGTCGCTTCAGTCGTGTCCAACTCTGCGCGACCCCATAGACGGTAGCCCACCAGGCTCCCCTGTCCCTGGGATTCTCCAGGCAAGAACACTGGAGTGGTTTGCCATTTCCTTCTCCAATGCATGAAAGTGAAAAGGGAAAGTGAAGTCACTCAGTCGTGTCCGACTCTTAGCAACCGCATGGACTGCAGCCCACCAGGCTCCTCCGTCCATGGGATTTTCCAGGCAAGGGTATTGGAGTGGGGTGCATTGGCTATGCTGACCATCCCCTTTAAAATAACCACTTGCCTCTGTCATTCCCATGCCTCCAAACTTGTATTTTTTTATATAGCATTTATCACTTTCTATTAGATCATTTTTACCATCTGTGTCCTCCCACTAGAATATAGGCTCCTGGAAGATAGTGATTTTTGTTTAATCCAGTGTTCTGTGTTTTGTTTTGTTTTCCCTGGTATATCACAAACACCAAAAACAGGGCATAACTTGCCAGTCACTTAATAAATATTCACGATATTGAGGGAAGGAGATGAGGGGGAGGGATGAATACAGTGAGGTGGGAAGAGGAGGGGAGAAGATCAAAGGGAAGAAAAATTTTTGCAATATAATTTTGCTAACATTTAATGATAGATACTTTATTTGAAGTTTTGTTGCAGTGGACACCATACTTATAGAATATATGATTACTTTCAAAAATTCAGTACTTCTTTTTTCTTTTAATATTTGTTTATACATGTGATAGAAGTTGCTATTGCAATTTTCATATTTCTTCCTAATTTTCTATAGTATTCCATAAATTTTCTGACCTAAGTCTAGCATTTAAATGGGGATGGGGGTTGCCCATGTATGTCTCCATGTTCTAGAAGTTACCTGTCAATGTACACATGCATATTTAGTCTCAGTAAGGGATCTAAATTCTGAAAGGGGTTTTTGTCTCAAAGTTTAAAATGTTCATTAGCTAATTTAGAGATTAAGATGGTGTGCTTTAGAATCAGACTTATTGTGACTCCTGGTTATGCCTTTTACTAGCTGTGTAGTTTTGAGCATGTGATTTAACATTCTGAGCCTTTGTTCCCTTTAGAAAATGGGTTGCTAAAACTAACCCTGTTGGTTCTTTGTAAGCACAAAAGAGATGATGCATGTACAAAGCATGGCAGAGTACTAAAGTGACAGTTATTACAATCACTAATGTTTATAAAATCTCATTTAAAATTGATTATTTAAAACTCAAAATGGCATTTCTTTTTAAAATGTTATCCATACTGGATGAATTAATGCCCAGACTATATTAGAAAACAGATAGAAAGTTAATATAAATTAATTCTGTGCTTAGATTGACTATATAAAATTATTTTCATAAAAAAGAATTGATCTCCATGGAGGTTGAGGAAGTATCTCTCTTCATTTACTTACTCATTCACTGAACTTACAGTTTTCCATCACCTTCTTTTTGCCAGGTACTAGGTTTGTATAGGGGGCTTCCAGATGGTGCTAGTAGTAAAGAACCCACCTGCCAAAGCAGGTAGACATAGAAGACACAGGTGGGATTCCTGGATAAGGGAGATCCTCTGGAGGAGGAAATGGCAGCCCACTCCAGTGTTCTTGCCTGGAGAATCTCATGGACAGAGGGGCCTGGAGGCTTCAGTTCATAGGCCACAGAGAGTTGAACATGACTAATGCAATTTAGCATGTATGCACTATGGAATCTAGGTTCTGAAATTCATGGTTCTTAGATTTTAATTGGAGCTACACTTTGTTCTTGAAACTCCTCCAGAGTTTGCCATTTCTTAAGATTCCATTTCTTAAGGTTTGCCCACAAATTGGTTTAGCTATTAAACCTAGCAAAAATGATTGACTTTGAGACAAGATTAGGTTTTGATTTCCTTAAAAGGGCCAGATTGGCAGTTTTTCATTGGCTTCACTTTCCAGACAATAATAAACTAGCATACTATTTAAGTCTGCCTCAAAAATGGAATGCCATATACAAGTATGTGTTTATCAGTGTGGGAAGAGATTTTGCTTATTCTTACAGTCTCAATCCAGTTGAAACTGTATTAGAATGCTGTTGGGATGCCCATCAGCATTTCATAATCTCTCAGCCACCTCATGTTTTTCTGTCTAAAGCATAGCATGCTTTCTTCTTTCAGATTTTGAAAATTTAATTCTGAATCACTTCACTGGCTCCATGAAGAAGTTAAACAAAGCTGTATTCAGGTTTTCATTATCTTTCAATTAATTATGATCCTCTAAACACTTTAAGCGTGAGAATTTAAACTGTCAAATTTGCCTTCTGGGATGCTTTTCTTTCACAAATTAGTGTTTCTCTGAAGCATCCCCTAAAAATAATGATACTGACATTCTCAACAAACAAAGCAGCTGCTGGTCTTTCAACAGTTCTCTTTGAGCTAGGAGATGTAATTTTACATCCATAATTACATCACAGGCCATATTTTAAAAAGTATTTAAAAACTGGCATCTGTGTCCTTCAGATGATGAAACTTAGGCTCCCTTGTTGAAGTGTACATACTTTGTCTATGATTTTTTTTTTTAATTCACAGAAACTTGGTTGGCCAGATATAAATAATGAATTTTTAGGCAGTTACTAATTTTTTTGTCTTTCAAAGCAATTCTTTGGAAATGGAAACCATACCCCTCTATACTGCTTGTCCAGTCTCTTATTATCTGCTGCCACAGCAGTCATTGATAGCATGTAAACAGAGCTTCATCTCCATAGAACAGTTGGAAAATTAACAGTATTCACTCACTAGATTTTTTTGTCTGTGTATGCAAAGCTCTATGCTGTGTATTACACAGGTAGAAAATATAGACATGGCATCTATCCTCAAGAAGTTTGTAAGCAAATAAGAGAGAAGAGACATTGATATAAATATCTATGTTGTTAAGGAAGAATGTCCCTTTAAAAGTCCATTTTATTTTAGTGTAGAAAACAGAAGTACAATCCAAGGTAATGTTTAAGAGGCTCACATAAGAAGGATCCTTGATCTTTTTTGTTACTATTTTATTTCAGTGAGTCCTGTTCCCATTTCCTGTACTTCTCCTCCCTCTCCTGCATCTCCCATGAATAAATGTAGGCACCAAGCTTCAAGATTTACTTTTCTCGGGGACTGTGCTTCCTATAGGTGCCTTGTCTAAGGCTCTTTCTATGCTTATCATAAAATAAGTTATACAGCTCAAATACAGAGTGTCTGCCCTCTTCCTCTCAAAGTGTCATGTATGCTTGATCTCATTTAGTATTAACAGCAGGACATCAGTAGAGATTGATGTATTTACTAAAAGACGCAATTGAGACACACATAGACTCTTATCTAGTATTTCACATGTGCCATTGCTTTTGAGGCTGACATTAGAATATGGTTTCTGGAAGCTCTGCCCAAAGGAAGTCTTTATTAGGTTTTGATGTAGTTTACAACGATCATTCGCAGTTTGTAGTAATCCTAGGATAGCTAACCTTACCACAGAAATGGCCCCTCCACCGTACCAGAGACCAAAAAGTTTAGGGATACAAGGTATCAGGATATGGTCACCCCATGTGACCCAGTTATTCAGGGTGAGTAAGTAATGGTTGGATGCCTCAGGACCCTGATCCCAGCCATGAGCTAGGAACACAGAACTGATATTGGAGAAGCCAGTGGTGTATACAATTTGGAGCCTTTCATCTAGGTTCCAGTTCTTCTTTCATTATATCTTTTTTTTTTTTTTTTTTGGTCTCACAGATTATGTGACTTTCCCCAAGTAGTTAACTGACAAAGTACACTTTGGCTTCCAATTCTGAGCCTCACATCCACTTCAGATCTCACCTTCTTTTCTGCTTGCCCATGCTCAGACAGTCCATTATTCCCTCCTGATGCTTCGCCACACTGTAGGCCCTTAGAAAAACAAGCTGGGTCAGTGCTGACAGAGAAAGAACATTAAATGCTACAGCACAAGCTGCTCTTTCAGACTTTGTTTACTTTTCACATCCTGTGTTCACCTCCGACTGTGAAGGGCGACCATGTCATCAACCAAAAATAATATGTCAAGCTCTAGCCATGTTCCAGGAACTGTCTAATACATCATCTCTTTAATGTCTAGAGAAAATACCTGCTGAATCATTGGGGCATCCTTTTCCCTTAATATGTTTCTCCAATCTGTGTAGCTTTATACTTTTCAATAGAGAAATCTCTACTTAAGATAATGAAATGGAAAAAGTAAATTTCAAGCAACCTTGCATATTCATAAAACAAAAGTGTTCATAAAACAGCCAAGATATTAGACGTTAATACCTTTCATGGATTCACACAATGAAATTTTCTTCAAAGCACCCTAAAGAACAATAGTGAACAAGATCCTAAATTCTCAACTCAGCATTAAATGAATACACATCTTCAAAGCAAGAGTAGGTAAAAGGGTGTTTTCATAAAATTCCAAGTCCCAGTCAATTATATTAATACCAAAGCTTTCATAATAAAAGAGTTCTTATTCAACATTAGTTTTCATTAAAAAAAAAAAAGGATAACGAATGAAACAAGCAATAACATCACGACTTATTTACCTCCAAGGTTGTAGTCGTAGATGACTCCCAAAGCCAGGAAGTTATTTCCAAGTCAAGTTTGTTCTTGTAGATGTTACTACAGCAGATGATTCTTCATTACGGTGAATCCAGAGGTAATCCAAAATTCTACGTTAAACAGCAAAACAAAAAGTCAAAGTTGAGAGGAGCTGCTTTGGTTCTTAAACTCTTTCAGTTCGTGCTAAGAGGCTAATTTTTTTAAAATTAAGAGTAGATTCATCTTTATGGCAATGTTGGCAGTAACTTCTCAGAGAAAAAGGTCAAAATTCCCTGAATCCTTTGGTTTTTATTCTTTTAAAATATTCCCTCTAACCAACTGAGTTATTCCATATTGAATAATCTGGTTCTTTTGTAACATAAATGCCATTGGCATTTATCTGTGAAATGTTTCCAAGAATAGGGTTGGCCTTTCCTCCTTAAAGTAGTATCTCTTCGGGATTCCAGTAGGCCAAACTCAAGATTTCCCACATCCCTAAATGCCACTCTGTTACCACCTCTTAGATAGAGCTTGCTAAACTTTCTGCCAAGATTCCCTCAGGAAGTTTGAGAAGAGATAAAAACTTTGAGAAGGGCAAAAGACAAAGACAAAGTCACTGGAAACACAAACGTTTCAGCCGCTCCTTTTCAGTCGTAACAAATGTGCTGATGTTAGTTCCATTATTACTGTTTCCTTTGATTACAGTTTAATAGTGTGATGATCCACAGGGCAAGAACAGTGTTGATGGGTTTCTGTTAATTCAGTCCTTAATGCAATGCTAACATTGGCACTTAATATATACTTTGAGATAATACCCACTATAATTGAATGGAGTCAAACCCATTGTAAATGAGGAGGGAAATAAGCAAATTCCATTTAATTTGTTTTTCCAGATGTAGAAATTGAATTACAGAGTATATATGAGTCATGACTACACATGGATCCCAAGTCTCCCTTCTAAGATGTCCCCAACTCAGAGCCACTTTGTGCTGAAAATATTTTTGCCTGATCTTTTCAGAACTGCTTCCACACAATGCCTCAACAGTGGAGCGTGCTGCCAGTACGTTGCTGTTTCCTTCTGTGACCACTCTCCTTACTCTTCACTCTCTTTCTTCTCTTTAATTCATACTTATCATCTCTAGAGAATGCAGTTAATAATCTTAAAGTATGTAATGTGTCCCATCTTTAGGCACTAACAGTCTTGTGTACACAACATAATATAGAGATTGTATACAACGTTCTACTTAACTTGTGTGGACTTAATCTCCCCTTTAGATGAAAAGTGTTTTAAGGCAGAGTCTACATCTTATCATTTTTATTATCGCCTCAGTGCTTGTCCCAGTGATGGACACATAGGGAAACAAATACATCTCCCAAGTTCCCATACCCTAAAGTGCTCTGGACCTCCCTAGTGTGATGCCGTCCTGTGTTTGGATGCTGTAGACATTTCACCTCTGATATGCTGTTTCCTTGCTACATGGCAAAACACCCTGTCCTCAGAGCCCAAGTTGATACCATAATTATGGGGTTTTACTAACAGCCAACCAAAGACAAGGCCCCGCCTCTCTAATCTATGCTGAACAAGGATCACGGCAAATCAATGTTCAAAAGATCTGGAGACATACAGAGGTTTTGAAATCCCTAAAATTACAAAATCTTAACTAAAATTACATAAAGTAGGTAACCACATATTCCAATTGGGCATCTTGCAGAATTAGTCCCCACTTTGAGCGTTCAGCATGTTGTCTATACTAGTTCCTTTTGCTTTAGGGGGAGCTGTTAGAGCAAGTGTTGATCAGAATATAGAAGATCATGCTGCTCTTCAGAAGTATAAAGTGCTCTGTAGAAAAGAGAACAGGTGAAATCTTATTTTTTTAAAAAAATGGAACTGCTATGTTTGACTGACTTAAGGATAAAAAACAGAACTCTGGAAATAATGTAGAAGACACATAGGGGAAAAAAGTGTTTTAAAGAACTCATGAATTGAGTGAATCAGAAAGAGAAGTAACTACAAATGAATTGACAGTGCTGGAGAAAACTTTGAATATTTTTGGAAGCATTGTAACTCAAACATTAGTTGAACTACACACTGATATAACCTTTTCACAACTGGAAATGATGTTCAGATGTGAGAGTAGTGAAGTAGGGAGAGAGTGAGGGAAATAAAGACATTTGCAAAAGATGTTTTTTTTTTAATGTAGTATTTGATTTACAGTAAAATTACAATCTTCAGGGATCTCTGGAAGAAGACTGGTCGACTTATAAAATTATATTTAATATTGAATTAGAGAATTGTATTTATTCAAAAGCTTCACATTGCATCCAAGAGCATCGTTAGAACCAGGCTGTCCACGAATAGCTTGTTAAAGGAGTAGGACTGATTTGTGATTTGCAATTATTGGTCTATAATGAACACTATTGAACTGTTTTATTGTTGGAGTAAAAAGTCTGGTTTCTTTATTTTAGTATTTCATCTTACTATATTCATATACTTAGTAAATCCAACTATAGATTTATGGCAGTAGAACTAGGATTTAATGAAGCAGGGTTTGCTGGTCATCAGACTTGAGTTCACTTGAGTCTATTAGATCTTGAGTCTGTTAGTTTAGTGTGTGTAAACTTGGATAACTTCTCAATGCATCATTTTCTTATCAGTAAACTGAGTTGCTAATAATTTGTACCACATAGGATTGTTGTAAAGATTAAGTAAATGAAAACATGCAAAACACTAAGTGTGTCAGCTAAAAAGCAGGTATTTGATTAATATTAGTTGCTTTTATTCCTGTGGTAGTAGAGGTACCAAATCTTAAACTATGCTTATAGAAAATGTCTTAGGGAAATGTTTCAAAATCCAACAGTCAGCACTAGAGAACCATTGTTTCAAAGATTCTGTGACATATACATTATAGAACTTTACTTTGAGCTTTTTTTAAAAAAAATAGTAGTGGATTTCCAGGAATAAAAGTAGACATAATACAATGTTGATCATTATTGGATAGTTTACAAACTTTATAATGTATTATATATTTATAATACATTATGTATGCTCATACATATGTATTTCTGAACAAATTATTTTTTTCTGTGTGTTAGAGCTTGCCATGATTTAGGCCAGTCTTCTAAAATAACACTATAATACTATATATATGGATCTGGAATCACCAGCTTTATTGCCTTTCTCACAATACTTTAAATGTATTCACCAAACAAGTTGGTATAAAATTCCAGTTATTTCTCTTAGATTATATTATTTTTTTAACATTATTTGTAAGTTGAATATGCAAAAAATATATATAATATTGGTATAACGGAGAGGTGAAAGGAACATTAGACTAAGGTTTTATAGCTCTAGATTCTAGTCCTGACTTTGCCATTAATAAACCCCATGCATCTGGGACTTCATGTTTCACATGTTCCCGGGGATGGCTCAGATGGTAAAGCGTCTGCCTACAATGTGGGAGACCAGGTTCCATCCCTGGGTCAGGAAGATCCTCTGGAGAAGGACGTGGCACCCCACTCCAGTACTCTTGCCTGGAAAATCCCATGGATGGAGGAACGTGGTAGGCTATAGTCCATGGGGTCTCAAAGAGTTGGGCACGACTGAGCAACTTCACTTTCTTTTATTTGGTGGTCCAGTGGTTAAGACTTTATGCTCCCAATGCAGGAAGCATGAGTTCTATCCCTGGTTGGAAAACAGATCCTGTATGTCACATGGCTTGGCTAAAAAAGAAGGAAAACAAAAAAACAACACATACATTTGGCAAATATATTTATAAAATAACATTAACAACCAACATTTACTCAGTTTTTAGTCTTTATGTGCCAGATACTCTATTAAGCTCTTTGCTTTATTCGCTTATATAATTTCTTTACAGCTTCTTACTGTTGTTAAGAAGGGTCTGAGGTTTTGCCCTACTTAGAAGCTAATGAATGTGCCTGCCACAATTGCATCATTGTTTGCGAAAGATGAGACTCCTTGGTCAGAGACCAAGGTCCTTCTTTGGAGTTCTTTGAGGGCAGGTAATGCCAACACATGGCATAGGTTATGTTAAAGGAGAGGAATCCTGAGATTAGGAAACCCAAATCTTTATCCTGAAGAGGAAGCATAACTCACCATTGCTCCACAGGGAGGCCTTAGCTCTTTTTGCTGGACAGTAAGCAAACCTGTCCTTTGCTCTGGAGGCAGATGCTCTCTCTGTCTTTCAAGGCTGTCATCCACATAAACATCTTGGAAAAAGTATTCAGAACAAAAGTAGTCAGCATTTGTGCCTGAAACAACAGGCAGAAACATGAGAAACCTATAGAGAATTGTCTACCAACACCCCTAATATACTATAGATATATAGTAGATACTGTAATTAAGAAGCTAAGGAAGTGAGCGGCTAAGTAAACTTCCCCAAGACTTGTGCAGAACTGGACTCAAACCCAGTCAATTCCGAGAGCCTGGGATCTTCACCAGTATAACCAGTTGATATTCTCTTGAATGTAAACACTTATTTAAATAAATAGCAACAAGCAAGTGTAAGTTCTTAGTGCCCTCATCCTGCACCTCACTTTACTCATCTATAAAGTGGGCACAGGGTGGTGGAGAGAGGACTTGGGTTAGAGGCTCTCTTTGAGAGACTTTTAGATTTACTATGTCATTATTATGTTTCTCTCTTAAAACGAAAAGACAGCATGTGTGAGTGGATGTGATGCAGACTGGAAACAGAGAGAGAAACCAAGAGCATCTGTTTCATTGTTGGTGTACCTTTATAAATCTTTATCAGGATCTTTGCATTCCTTAATCAAGTTTTATGAGATTCATTAGAAAAATGAGTGTTCAATTACTACTTAGGGTATTTCTGGCCTTTCTAATTATAGCTTATGGCTGGAGTAAGCAGATACTTTATTTTCCAACTACCCCATCATAAAACTTCCTTTTTCTATAATATGAGTGAAAATATTGTCTAAGAATAAAGTGAGGGCGGTCTTCAAGTTGCTCATGTCTGGCATGTTTCCAGGGAAGCATGTCCTGGATAGAGCATTACCAAAGAAGGGAAGGAAAAGGAAAGAAACTGTAATAACATTAGTGAGATAGTCAGGCTGAGAGCACTCTTCACATCCAGAGAAGATCAAGAGATGTTTTTCTTGAGTTGGAATCTGGCTTGAAAAATATATTTAGATATCAACTGACACTCTAACCCAGAGCATCATATCAGACGCTTTATCTTATCATCATGAGTTACATTGTGGTCACATGCTGCCCGTTTCCTGAAGTCTGTTGAAGCCTCATTTTCTTGCCAGAGAAATCCCTCTGGCAGCCCTCACAAAATTATGTTTCTTAAGACTCTATCCTTGACCCTTGTCTTCTGTCATTCTAGCAAATTTCTTTAGGGTGCCTCATCCCTGGGCTTCAAGGACCATTTATATGCTAATGAACCAAATATCTCTAAATATGGTTCACCATGCTCTCTCCTGAGCTCCTGATTCATGCAGTCAACTTTTTGTTTGGCATCTCTACTTGAGTATATCAAGGGTATTTCAAACTCAGCTTGTCCAAAATGGAACACTGCAAATCCCCCTTTTCTACTTAAATAGTCCCCATACTACTTAAGGGCATCACCATCCACTCAGTTTCCTAAGCCAAAAACCTAGGCATCTTTACTTTACTCTCAATATCCAATTAATTACCATGTCCTATTAATACTCAGAGAGGGAAATGGCAACCCACTCCAGTTTTCCTGCCTGGGAAATCCCATTGACAGAGGACTTGGCAGGCGACAGTCCATGGGGTTGCAGAGTCAGACACGACTTAGTGACTAACCAACAATTCATACTCATTCCTAAACTTCTCCATGTCCACCAACACTGTCTTTGTAGAAATTACTATTAATTTTAATCTTAACCATTATATTATTCCTTAACTGGTCTCCTGCAGCCAGAATTATCTCTATAAAATACATACCAGATCATGCAAACCTTCTGCATATAACTTCTCAATGACTTCCTAGCTACCTACTGGAAAAAGTCTGAATTCCTAATATGATTTAGAAAGCCTCCATAATATTGACTAATTATCTTTATTTAGCATTGGTCGTCTGTTTTCAGACCATGACTCCACAGACTCCAGGCTCTGTCTTCCTGTCCTTCACAGATTGTTCCTCTTACCTTGGACATCATTTCCATTGCCATTCCTACTCACCCTACTCAGCAGGGTACTGGAGAGTCTTCTCTGACCTTTAGATTCCCATAGTGCCTTGAGTTTCCTGTACCATTGTGTGCTTAGTCATGTCCAACTCTTTGTGACCCCATGGACTGTAGCCTGCCAGGCTCCTCTGTCCGTGGGATTTTTCAGGCAAGAGTACTGGAGTGGGTTGCCATTTCCTCTTCCCAACCCAGTGATCTCTTGCATTGCAGGTGGATTCTTTACTGCTGAGCCATTTGGGGAAGCCCTCTATCGTTAATACTTGTTTGAATTTATAATAATTGTGTATAGCAGTGCTTCTGTCTCACTGGACTTTAAACTTGAGCTGACAGTGAACAATGCTTGAATCCCCAGCATCTGGCCTTGAACATAGCACTTAGCAAGAACATAATAAATTCTTATGAATAAATAAACAAAGAATCTGCCCAGATGCTCCTTTTTGAGCAGGAAACTTGCCAGTTATCAGTGAAGCAGCATTCAGCCTTTTGTCATTGAAGGTCTGGGGGTAATTCCTGGTTCTCTTTCCCAATACACACATGGTAGAGCCTAGACAATTTCTTGGATCAGGGTTCAAAGTGGCTGCCTTTGATTTCTTAGAAAAGTCCAGATTTAACAGCAAACATTAAGAGTTCAGAATTAGTCTTCAAAATAAAAAAAAATAGGCAATGTCAGACTTTTCAACTGTATATATTACATGTCTTTCACTTTTGAAAGTTGGAATTTTATAAAGCATTTAAATGTAAGAGCAATTACAACTGTCTCATCTTTCCTTTTTATCCTCAGTTTAAAAAGTCTCTCCTTAGTGAATAGCAGGGCTATTATTTGTTCCTTATCAACTAGGAATGTATAGCAGGGTGTATAACCACATTCCACAACCTCCAAGTTTAGACAGTGTCTTGAAGGCCATCAAGTGTATATCATCAAAGTATATTTTGGGTTAAAGAGCAATAGAAAGAAGGATATTCTTCCCAAATCACAGAAAATTTAAATTATAGAACTCCAAAACAAAACTTATGAAAAGTCTCCTCCCTATTCTTAACCCATTTATCCCAGGGACACCTCTGTGATGTGTAGGGTGGGTGCTATTCTTGTGGGTTCTAAGCATTACAGTAGGTTGCTAGGGAAAGAAATAGTTGTTAATTTCCTTCTGCACATTGGGAAAAGTTGGTAGAACAGAGGAAGAAGAAAACTGGGTTACACAGATTCATTTCTCTACTCTACCACTGACCACAGACTCTGTTTTATGTGCTTGCTTCAATGATAAATAACCATGAAGTGGCTGAGAGGAACCTTGGCCTTTCATGCCACAATAATAAAAAATTTAAATGATTGGAAAATGTATATCAACATCAATACATAAGGAATCATGACTCTTTCCTTGAGCCCCATCAACAAAGTAACATTATTATAACTCGAATGAGTATATCTTCAGATTTGCTTAGGACAGTCCTTATTTGGCTTTGCAATATAAATTGTTATGTGGTGTTCCTAAAAATTATGGGCATTTTAATTCTTTATTTTTTTCTTTTTGAAAGCCTACTACGTGCCAGTTGGGATGGCTCTTTTTCATTTGCAATTGATTTTTCACAACAAATTCACAGATAGATAATGTTGCTCTTTTAAAAGATAGGAAATTGTAGTGTAAAAATATTAAGGCATGGCTTATGGCTTCTCAGGTGGCTCAGACAGTAAACAATCGCCTGCAGTGAGGGAGACCCAGGTTTGATCCCTAGGTTGGGAAGATCCCCTGGAGAAGGGAATGGCACCCCATTCCAGTTTTCTTGCCTGGAGAAGCGCATGGCAGAGGTGCCCCCGGGCTATAGTCCATGGGATCGCAAAGAGTCACACATGACTAACACTTTCACTTAACACTATGGCCACACAGCTAATACATGACAGCTACAATTTAAACTTCTTCTGGGCAATTAAAAACCCTTCTCTTTAAATTACATTATATGCAGCTTCAGAATTGAGCCTTAAAAACATACACCCCTCCACCACAATAAATAGATAAAACATACAGACTGAAGCAGCAAGCAATTCAGACTGGCAAGATCAAGATGGAGTTTAGTTTGCTCCTGGGTGGGTGATGAAGTGTGACCAACTCAACCACAGACATTGGCCTAGATCATAAATTGTAACAGTTCCATTGTCCCGAATATATTTTCAGACCCCTGTATATATACCTTGGAGGCGTTATTGATTAAGAAAATACTAGTCCAGGCAAACTTTCGCTTGGGCTTCTCACATGGCACTGAAACAGAACGGAACTCCTCCCCTGCCTACTGCCCACTGCTACCAGTCTTTCCCACACCCTAGATAAGAAGACAGATAATAAGGCCTTCAAATAGAAGTTTCCCGATTATGAGTCATGACTTACTCAGCCTTTGTTACAGAGAACCTGAAAGCCTCTGAAACACAGTGTTGATTTTGGCAGTCTTAACTCCCTGTGTTATTATCAAGAAATGAATTACTTGACTAATTTGCTTGAAATTACCTCTGTAATGAGTATATTAAGAGTAGCGTATGTTAAAGAGGTTGGTATTTAATACTATACATGTGAATATCTACTCATTTCTTTGAAAAATGCTTCACAACTAATAGTTCCTCAATAAAGATCTGTTATATTAAGTTTAAATAAAAATACCAATAAAAAAGTAAGATCATTATAGAGTTCTTACTATGAACCATGCATTATATTCAGAGCTTTATGGGGATTATCTTTGTTTCTCTGTCTCTGTTATAGATGCAGATAGACAGAGATATCTAAATATATATATATATTTATATGTATATATCTGTATTTTTTGCCTGATGTCTTATAAAAATAAACATTTAATTTATCCTTAAATTAAGTCAAACATGAAAATAACCACATACATCACCATGGCTTCCTTAACAATTAGTTATTACTTTTGATAAGTACCTTGTAGAGATAATTTCTGAGACAGATGAGTAGCATGTATAATTCAGAAATATGTGTTATACAGATCAAAATTATATTATTATACTCATTTAAACAGGATTAAGCAACATATGCTATTTACAACTATAGTATAGATGCTATTTTTATCTGCAAAGCCTAGATAATAATATTACCTAATTATTAGGGTTGCCAAATAGGTAAAATTAGATAATGCTTGTGAAAGCTTGTGCCATATCTCAAGCATTTAATTACATCCTGTTTATAATTACTATGAAACTTTTATTTAGGAGAAAAACCATGTCCAGTATTATGTGTTAAAGGCAGTATTTAAAAATACATACACTTGTTTTCTTTGTAAATATTGTTAAATTGTCATTAATATGTAAACTTAAAGTATTAGCTATAAGATTGAGTTTGGAAGGTAAAATTGTGTGGTCTACAATTTTCCAAAGATAAATTCTGAAGATTTCTCTTGAAAGAAGGTTTTTTGATGTCTGGTTTTTTTGTGCTTTGAACCAAAATGATGAGAAGGAAGGTAAAATACAAAATCCTCTTCCTCCTCTTTTTTTGATACAAAGATCCTTCATTTTATTATGTTATTCTTTCAAAGAGAACTCAATTCAAAGTTGGTGTAGAAAGAAAATAAATTTAAACCGTTCTTCACCTTGCTGGGAAGGCAGACACCAAAGTAAAATTCTCTTCCTGCATCTAGAGACTACAGTTCCAGCAGTTTCAGGGTAATCTTTGATTAATCCTCGAAGTATGTGTCTTCCTTTTTTAAAAAAAAGCTTTTTATTCTATATTGAAGTATAGCCAATTAACAATGTTCTGGTAGTTTCAGGTGAACAGCGAAAGGACTCAGCCATACATATACATGTATCCACTCTCCCCCAAACTCCCCTCCCATCCGGGCTGCCTCATGTGCTATAGAGTTGGCCCTTGTTGGTTATCCATTTTAAATATAGCAAGGTACACATATCCATCCCAAACTCCCTAACTATCCCTTCTCCCCATCCTCCTCCTGAGAACCATAAGCTCATTCTCTGGAAACCTGCTTCTTGATCATGACTGGTTCAGGAGCATAAGTGTGTTAGTTGATCAGTCATGTCCAACTTTTTGCCGCCTCACAGACTGAGCCTGCCAGGCTTCTCTGTCCATAATTTTATTATAAGTTTATATCTCATTAGGAGGATGAAGTGAAGTTTAGTGAAAGTCACTAGTCGTGTCCAACTCTTTGCAACCCCATGGACTATACAGTTCACGGAATTCTCTAGGCCAGAATACTGGGTAGCCATTCCGTTTTCCAGGGGATCTTCCCAACCCAGGGATCGAACCCAGGTCTCCTGCAATGCAAGTGGATTCTTTACCAAGTGAGCCACAAGGGAAGCCCCATTAGGAGGATAACACTATAATTGTTCATTTAGAAAGTCCTCTGAAAAAATAGCTCTCAGAAACAATGTTATTTTTAAATTTACTCAGCAAGTACTTATTAATATTTATTTTTGGTGCAAATATTAATTTTTTGTGTAAAACACACGAACACATCTACCACTCTCTAGTAAAACTAGAAAAAGGATTGGATAGTAATAGGCTTGTTGCAGCATTTGTCCTTTGGATAAGGGAACTATTGTTTGTGTTTTTCATTCTGTATTTTAAAAGCATACATTTATGTTATTATCTAATAAAATTATACTTCTTTTATTATTCTTTAAGTTGAAGTATAGCTGATTTACAATGTTTTAGCAGAGCGATCCAGAAATATATATATATATATATATATATATTCAGATATAGATATATATGTTTGGATATATATTTTTTCTTTTTCAATACTTTTCCATTATAGATTATCACAATGTACTGAATATAGTCTTATGTTATACAGTAGGTCCTTGTTTATCTATTTCATATATGTTAGTGTGTATCTATTAATCCCTAACTCTCAATTTATCCCTTTCCCATTTCCCCTTTGGTAACCATGAATTTGTTTTCTATGTCTGTGGGTCTCTTTCTGTTTTGTAAATAAATTCACTTGTATAACCTTTTTAGATTCCACATATAAGTGGAAGTATATGTAGATTCCACAAATATCATATGATATTTGTCTTTCTCTGACTTACTTCACTCAGTATGACAATCTCTAGATGCATTCATGTTGTTGCAAATGCGTTATTTCATATTTTCTTGTGGCTGAGTAATATACCATTGTGTGTGTGTCTGTGGGTGTGTGTGCATGCCACATCTTCTGTTTCTATTCATCTATCAATGGACATTTAGTTTGCTTCCATGTCTAGGCTATTGTAAATAGTGCTTCAGTGAACATTGGTGTGCATGTATCTTTTCAAGTTAGAGTTTTCTCTGGATACATGCCCAGAAGTGGGATTGCAGGATCATATAGCAACACTATTTTTAATTTTTTAAGGAACATCCAAACTGTTGTCCAGTGTACCAATTTACATTCCTAAAAGTAGTGTAGGAGAGTTCCATTTCTTCCACACCCTCTTCAGCATTTACTATTTATAGACTTTTTACTGATGGTCATTCTGATGAGTGTGAGGTGGTACCTCATTGCAGTTTTGATTTGCGTTTCTCTAATAATTAGTTTCAACCCTGAATATTCATTGGAAGGACTATTCCGGAAGCTCCAATACTTTGGCCACCTCATGCAAAAAGCCAGCTCATTGGAAAAGATTCTGATGCTAGGAAAGATTGAAGGCAAAAGGAGAACGAAGCGGCAGAGAATATATGGTTAGATAGTATCAAGGTTTCAATGGACATAAATTTTTGAGCAAACTCCAGGAGACAGTGGAGGACAGAGGAGCCTGGCATGCTCTAGTCCGCAGGATCACAAAGAGTCTGAACCAACTTAGTGACTGAACAACAGTAAAAATAATAATTAGCGATATTGAGTATCTTTTCATGTGCCTGATGGCCATCTGTATATATTCTTTGGAAAAATGTTCTATTTTGATCTTCCCAGTTGTTCATTGTTTTGATATTGAGCTGTATAAGCTGTTCGTATATTTTGGGAATTAAGCCATTTTCAACTGTATCTTTTGAAAATATTTTTTCCCATTCCACAGGTTGTCTTTTTGTTTGGTTTATGGTTTCCTTTGTTGTGCAACAGTTTTATCAGGTCCCATTTGTTTATTTTTGTTTTTATTTTCATTATTCCAGGAGACAGATCCAAAAAAGTATTGCTGTATTTATGTCAAAGAGTGTTCTGCTTGTATTTTCCTTTAGGAGTTTTATAGTATCTGACATTAAATTTATATATTTAATCCATTTTGAATTTATTTTTGTATATAGTGTTAGAGAATGTTCTAATATTATTCTCTAACATTTAGCTGTCTAGTCTTCCCAGCACCACTTATTGAAGACACTGTCTTCATTGTATATTCTTTCTTCCTTTGTCATACATTAATTAACCTTAAGTGCATGGGTTTATTTCTGGGCTTTTTATCCATTCCATTGATATATATGTCTGCTTTTGTGCCAGTACCATGCTGTTTTGATTACTGTAGGTTTGTGGTATAGCCTAAAATCAGGGAGCATGAGTCTTTTCTCTCTGTTCTTCTTTCTCAAGATTATTCTGGCTATTTGGCATCTTTTGTGTTTATATGCAGATTTTTTAAAAAAAATGTTCTATTTATTTGAAAAATGCCACTGGTAATTTGATAGTGATTGCATTAAATCTGTACATTGCCTTGGGTAGCATGGTCCTTTTAACAATCTTGATTCTTCTAATCCAAGAACATGGCATATCTTTCTATCTGTTTGTGTAGTTTTCAGTTTCTTTCATCAGCATATTATAGCTTTCAGAGTACAGGTCTTTTGCCTCCTTGCTGTTGTTCAGTTGCTAAGTCATATCCAACTATTTGCAAGCACAACAGGCTTCCCTGTCCTCCACTATCTCCATGAGTTTGCTTAAACTCATGTCCTTTTAGTCAGTGATGCCATTCAACCATCTCATTCTCTGTCACTCCCTTCTCTTCTTGCCCTCAGTCTTTCCCAGCATCAGGGTCTTTTCCAATGAGTCAGCTCTTTGCATCAGCTGGCCAAAGTATTGGAGCTTCAGCTTCAGCATCAGTCCTTCTAAAATCAGGATTGATTTCCTTTAGGATTGACTGGTTTGATATCCTTGAAATTCAAGGGACTCTGAAGAGTCTTTTCTATCACTATGGTTCAAAAGCATCAATTCTTTGGTGCTCAGCCTTCTTTATGGTCTGATGCTTGCATCCATACATGACTACTGGAAAAACCATAGCTTTGACTATTCAGATCTTTGTCACGAAAGTGATGTCTCTGCTTTTTAATACATTGTCTAGGTTCATCATAGCTTTTTTTCCAAGGAGCAAATGTCTTTTAATTTTGTGGCTGCAGTGATTTTGGAGCCTAAGAAAATGAAATCTGTCACTGTTTCCACATATGCCCCATCTATTTGCCATGAAGTGATAGGACCAGATGCCATGATCTTAGTTTTTTGAATGTTGAGTTTTAAGCCATCTTTTTTTTTTTTCACTCTCCTCTTCACCTTCATCAAGAGCTTCTTTAGTTCCTCTTCTTCTGCAATTAGGGTGGTGTCATGTGCATATCTGAGGTTATTGATATTTCTCCTGGCAATCTTGATTCTAGTTTGAGTCTCATCCATCCCAGCATTTTGCATGATGTACTCTGAAACTTATATAAGCAGGGTGACAAAATACAGCCTTTAAGTACTCATTTCCCAATTTTGAACCAGTCCGTTGTTCCATGTCTGGTTCTAACTGTTGCTTCTTGACCTGTATACATGTTTCTCAGGAGGCAGATAAGGTGGTCTGGTATTTCCACCTCTTTCAGAATTTTCCCATTTTTTTGTGATCCGCACAGCCAAAGGCTTTAGCATAGTCAGTGAAACATTTTTTTTTTTTTTTTTTGGAATTCCCTTGCTTTTTCTATGATCAAGCAGATGCTGGCAATTTATCTCTGTTTCCTCTGCCTTTTTTAAATCCAGCTTGTATATCTGGAAGCTCTCAGTTCACCTATTGTTGAAGCCCAGGTTGAAAGCTTTTGAGCATTGCCTTGCTAGCATGTGAAATGAGTGCAATTGTGTGGTAGTTTGAACATTCTTTGGCATTACTCTTCTTCGGGTTTAGAACAAAAACTGACCTTTTCCAGTCCTGTGGTCACTGGTGAGTTTTCCAAATTGGCTGGCATATTGAGTTTAGCACTTTATTTTTTTCTTTAAAAAAAGCCAAGTAGTTTATTTCTTAAAAAGCATAACTTAAATGCTAATAAAGATGATTTTAAACCATCTTCATCTGTATTTGACCCTAAAGTTTCATCTCAAATGGAGTTACAATGCTAGATATTGATCACTCCTTTTCAAAGCTTAGGGCATTCATACAAAGTTTTAAAGATCTTTTCTGATCACCATATATCTTGTTATGAAGGTAATGCATACAAATAGGAACAAGTCAAATAGGACAGAAGAGTTTATGATGAAAGAAAACAGTTGCCAGCCTCACTACTTCCCAGCCCTGGTCTCATTCTCTAGAAGCAAACTTCTTTTAAACATTTCCATTTTTAGTCCTTCTGGTAGTTACCACCATAACTCTAAATAGCATGCATATGCACTCTTATTCCTTAATCCATTGTCTGTAGAAAATTTATTAACCCTCTGCTGCTGCTGCTGCTGCTAAGTCGCTTCAGTCGTGACCGACTCTGTGCGATCCCATAGACGGCAGCCCACCAGGCTCCGCTGTCCCTGGGATTCTCCAGGCAAGAACACTGGAGTGGGTTGCCATTTCCTTCTCTGAGTTTAGCACTTTAACAGCATTATATTTTAGGATTAGAAATAGCTGGAATTCCATCACCTCCACTAGCTTTGGTCATAGTAGTACTTCCTAAGGCCCCCTTGACTTCACTCCTTATGTAGGTTTATTCCTTGGTGTTTTAATCTTTCTGATACAGTAGTACAAATTGTACTTCCAAAAAGGGCATGGGCTTCCCTGGTGGCTTTAGATGGTAAAGAATCCACCTGCAATGAAGGAGACCTGGGTTCAATCCCTGGGTTGTAAAGATTCCTTGGAGAAGAAAATGGCAACCCACTCTTGTATTCTTGCCTGGGAAATCCCACAGAGGAATCTGGCGGGCTACAGTCCATGGGGTCTCAAAAGAGTTGGATACAGCTTAGCAATTAAATAAATAACAAAAAAGCACATATACAAAGCCCTTCTCTTCTGAGGCACTGCAGAGTTCCAAACAATCTCAGGGAGTCCACGTTTCATTTCCCACTTGTAATGTCGTAGCTAATCAATCCTATATTGCATAACATTCGGTTCCCCTATTGTAAATTTCTTTTTGTCCTTATAATCAGATTTTGTCACAGTTCATGACCTGAGTTAAGTACCAGCTCACGTTTTCAGGACTCTAGGCTTTCAGGGTAGAAAATCAGTTGAGGATGCTATAGGGCAGATCATAAGCACCCAAACCCATAGCCAGTGAACAGATGCTCATATGAACCAGTCCATCCTGCACAGGAGTCCTTTTGGCTTTAGTCTGGAAATGCACAGGAGGGAAGGAAGCTGACCAAGTACTTGAGGTTCTATATCTCAGGAAGAGTCTTGAGCCAGAAAACGAGTCTAAAGTCTCTCTCTATCATATTTTCATTCATCAAAAACTACATTCTCTAGGCTAGATTTACTAGAGTTAAGAGTTATATACTCATGAACCATGATGGTGAGCAGTCATAAACCAAAAATGTAATAGACAACAAATTACAGCTAATAAACAGAAGGCACGAAGAGCTGACTCATTGGAAAAGACCCTAATGCTGCAAAGGATTGGGGGCAGGAGGAGAAGGGGATGACAGAGGATGAGATGGCTGGATGGCCTCACTGACTTGATGGACATGGGTTTGGGTGGACTATGGGAGTTGGTGATGGACAGGGAGGCCTGGCGTGCTGCAATTCATGGGGTCGCAAGGAGTCAGACATGACTGAGCAACTGAACTGAACTGAATACACATTCTAACCACTTTTTACTTGCCTTGATGGTTTGTAATCATTCATTTTCTTCTTTATTTCTGTTTCCATCCTAAACTGAAGAAAGGAGGTGAAGTATGACAGGCAGTTTATTTAGCACAGTTCTCATGAGCTTGATGTGCAATTAAACAGTCATAGGTCTGAATTCCATTTACCACTTCAGAAACATATGACCTTACAGACACCTAACCCTCGAATCTACCTCCTCAGGCTATTGTAAGGGGTAACTAAAATAATAGCTGTACAATGCTAAACTCAATGTCTGATACAGAGGAAACCTCCAGGAAAGGCTAACACCTAATAATATTGTTGTTCTCTTTCTTGATACTTCCTTCATTTGTCTATAGTCTCTGTTTTTACTACACAATGGACTCTAAGCTGCAAATGCCATTGAGGTAAAACCCTCCAACTATTATTGCTTTCTTATGGTTGTAATGAAGGAACAAGCAAAATAAGTGTGTGTGATAGTTTCTAGATTGTGACGTTTTAGTGTTTTCAGAAATGCCAGGCTCCTAGAGAATGAATAGTTCAGTCATTAAGTCCATATCTGATTCTTTGCAATCCCATGAAATGCAGCACTCCAGGCTTCCCTGTCCACTATTTCCTGGAGTTTGCTCAAACTCACCCACTGAATCCGAATCCAACCACCTTATCTGCTGTTGTCCCCTTCTCCTCCTGACCTACACCCCATGAACAGAACGAAAAGGCAGAGAACAAATAGCTGAAAGGAAATTGGTGTATTTGGCAAACTGTTACTCAGTGGTCTGCAGCTCCTTGGGCAAGTTGGCCAGAGGAGAGAAGAGGGCTTAGTCCTGATTGCCAAGAGTAAGGCACCAAGCTTAACAGCTCCCTTATAGTAACAATGTAACTCCTAAGAGCCACCAAATCCTTGCTTTCCCTTTGACACCCACTGTGATTCAAGTTGACTTGGAGCTCCATTTATCTCATCTCAGAATATAAGGGAAACATTCTGGGCAAATACCCTGGCCAAATTCAAGCCCTCCTCTCTCCATGCCTCAAATCTGTATCAGAGGCAGCTAGATGCTATACTCCCCTTGGACTGGGAACTGACTAGGTTCCACAAAGACACTGTGAACTTTGGGCAGCCAGGATCAGGCCAAACTTAATCAGCCCTCTCCAGGCCTTACTGTACTTTACCGCCATCTTTCCTTTTTTTTAACCCTCAGCTTCTCAACTGTGCAAAAACTAGGAAAGGGAAAGCCCAGGCCACATGGTTAGATACCATCTTACTCCAAATAGTCACTCTACATCCAGAAACTCCAAAAGGAAGTATGGCATTGAAGGACAGTGCTTCAGTATGTATCATTGAAAGAAAAAAAACCTTAGATACTAAGTATAGTCAACCCCTTGGTTGAATTCGTGGATGTAGAATTTGTGGATTTAGAGGGCTGCACCATTTTATATAAGAAACTTGAAAATCCATGGATGTTTGTGTCCCTAGGGGACCCTGGAATCAAACTGCCCTGGATATGGAAGGGTGATCACCAGTTCATTTCAGTCTCTGAGTTGTGTCCAACTCTTTGCAACCCCATGGACTGCAGCACACCAGGCTTCCCTGTCCATCTCCAAATCCTGGAGCTTATGCAAACTCATGTCCATAGAGTTGGTGACCCACCCAGCCATCTCATCCTCTGTTATCCCCTTCTCTTCCTGCCTTCAATCTTTCCCAACATCAGGGTCTTTTACAATGAGTCAGTTCTTCACATCAGGTGGCCACAGTACTGGAGTTTCAGCTTCAGCATCAGTCCTTCCAATGAATATTCAGAAATGATTTCCTTTAGGATTGGCTGGTTTGATCTCCTTGCAGTCCGAGGGACTCTCAAGAGTCTTCTCCAACACCACAGTTCAAAAGCATCAATTCTTTATTGCTCAGTTTCTTTATAGTCCATCATATGCTGTCTAGATTGGTCATAGCTTTTCTTCCAAGGAGCAAGTGTCTTTTAATTTCATGTCTGCAGTCACCATCTGCAGAGATTTTGGAGACGAAAAAAATAAATTCTCTCACTGTTTCCATTGTTTTCCCATTTATTTACCATGAAGTGATGGGACCAGATGCCATGATCTTAGTTTTCTGAATGTTGAGTTTTAAGCCTCTGTTTATACTTAATGTTTTCCCTCTGCTCTTTCACTTTCATCCAGAGCCTCTTTAGTTCCTCTTCACTTTCTGCCATAAGGGTAGTGTCATCTGCATATATGATGTTATTGATATTTCACCCAGCAATCTTGATTCCAGCTTGTGCTTCATTCACCCTGGCATTTCACATGATGTACTCTGCATGTAAGTTAAATAAGCAGGGTGACAATATACAGCCTTGACATACTCCTTTCCCAATTTGGAACCAGTCTGTTGTTCCATGACCAGTTCTAACTGGTGCTTCTTGACCTGCATACAGATTTCTCAGGAGCCAGGTCAGGTGGTATGGTATTCTGATCACTTTAATAATTTTCCATAGTTTGTTGTGATCCACACAGTCAAAGACTTTGAGTAGTCAATAGAGCAGAAGTAGATGTTTTTCTGGAACTCTCTTGCTTTTTTGGCGATCCAGCAGATGTTGGCAATTTTGTGTCTGGTTCCTCTGCCTTTTCTAAATCCAGCTTGAACATCTGGAAGTCCACGGTTCACATACTGTTGAAGCCTGGCTTGGAGAATTTTGAGCATTACTTTGCTAGCGTGTGAAATGAGTGCAATTGTGCAGTAGTTTGAACATTCTTTGGCATTGCCTTTCTTTGGGATTGGAATTAAGACTGACCTTTTCCAGTCCTGTGGCCACTGCTGAGTTTTCCAAATTTGCTGGCATATTGAAAGCAGCACTTTCATAGCATCATCTTTTAGGAGTTGAAATAGCTCAACTGGAATTCCATCACCTCCACTAGCTTTGTTTGTAGTGATGCTTTCTAAGGCCCACTTGACTTCACATTCCTGGATATCTGGCTCTAGGTGAGTGATCACACCATCATGGTTATCTGGGTCATGAAGATCTTTTTTGTATAGTTCTGCTATGTATTTTTGCCACCTTTTCTTAATATCTCCTGCTTCTGTTAGGTTCATACCATTTCTGGGTGTAGCAGACCTGGGTGTGGCATAAACCCACTTGGAGGAGGTCACCTTTAACCCCACTGTAGAGCCACCAGAACTTACACAGAACTCAGGAAACAGACTCTTGGAGGGCACAAACAAAACCTTGTGTGCACCAGGACCCAGGAGAAAGGAGCAGTGACCCCACAAGAGACTGACCCAGACTTGCCCGTGAGTGTCCAGCAATCTTGGGCAGAGGCATGGGTCAGTGGTGGCCTGCTGCAGGGTCGGAGCACTGAGTGTGGCAGTGTGCACAGGACCTTTGGAAGGAGGTCACCATTATCTTCATTACCTCCATCATAGTTTGGCCTCAGGTCAAACAACAGGTAGGGAACACAGCCCTGCCCTTCAACAGGAAATTGGATTAAAGATTTACTGAGCATGGCCCTGCCCATCAGAACAAGACCCAGTTTCCCCCTCAGTTAGTCTCTCCCATCAGGAAGCTTCCATAAGCCTCTTATCCTTAGCCATCAGAGGGACAATCATAGTTTCTTATAGAAAAGGGGCACAGAAGAGGTTTGCAAACAACAGACTTTCCATAATGCAGTTATATTTCTTCTCTGCTAAGCTTACTTGCAATATAAATAAGGTCTTGAAGGCAGTTTTGGAAATACATCAAGTCATAGAACTGAAATGATCTAAACAACTGATGCATCTATTTAAAAAACTTCACGGAATCCAAAAGGACGATACTTGCAAGGTTAACAAGGATACTTTGCTAATTAGGGTCTTCTCTCTTTTGCCAGAACACCTTGTCAGAAGACCTCAACTATGCCAATTGTCTAAGGCTTAGAATTATCACTTCATCTGTTATGTGATCTGCAGAATATCAAGGTTTTCAGACCCCTTCTGTCAGTCAGGTAAACTATAGAATCCTGGGTTTAAATTCTTGTGAGGTTTAAAAATTAAAAAGCTTTATTCACTTCCTGTTCAGGTGCTATATAAAAAATAACATCTGAACACTTTCCCCAGCCCGCCCTTTTCCTTTTTGTGTGCTACATTCTATTGTTAATTAACAGTAAGGATTATCGCTGGGGAAATCTTTGATGGATTCATTTATTGATAAAAATAACTTGGTACTATTAAAACTTGTACAGAATCAGAGATTTGGAGTTTATTAGATGTAATAGCAGCTCTTTTGCTTCTAATTCAATCCAAGATTAATTCTGAAACATTCCCTATATTATATCACACAACTGAAATTATTATTTTTATTCAAGATTTTAAAAAGACAAGGACTCAGCAGAGGTAAAAGCATCAAAAAAGGATGAATTTAATTATAAATACCTTTACTGATTATAAAATTACCATATACCTAGTCTCTTCCATTGACCATCCTTCTAAGATTTCACTAGATTAGAGGGGAAATCAGGATGGAGAATTATAGAGAAAGCATTCTGGAAATATGCTAAAGGAAACAGCAGGCACATTGAAATAAGATGAGCATTTTGATCAACAGATGAATTATTTCTGAAAAGACAGTTTGCCTTTGAAAATATTTATAATGAATGCAGTCCAAGTCCTTGCCATTGTTAATGATTTCAACATGTTCTAGGCTGGAAGACCAGTTTAATTATTTCACAAATCAAAGAGGGGAGGCTTCCAGCACAGGACCCATCAAGAATAGCTCTTCATAACAACTGCCAAATCCTTGTATATCCAAGTTCCATGTTGTTTTGAGTCAAATTGTATTCTTTCCCCAAATGCACACATTGAAGTCCTGATCACTAGTATTTCAGAACGTGACCTTATTTGGAGATAGAGATGTTGTAGGTGTAATTAGTTAAGGTGAAGTCACACTGGAGTAGGTTCGGGCCCTAAAATGACTGGCATCTTTACAAAAATTCAGTATGACTGGTGCCCTTATAAAAAGAGGAAAGTTGGCTGCAGAGACAGGCATGCAGCAGAATACCATGTGAAGACTGAAGGTATACAGCCATAAGCTAAGGAACTGCTAGAAGGTAGGAGAAAGGGCTGCAACAGATTATTCCCTAGCCCCGTAGAGGGAGCTTGGTCCTGCTGACACTTTGATTTCAGACATCTGGTCTCCAGACCTGTGAGGCAGTAAACTTTTCTTGTTCTAAGCCACCTCATTTGTGATGCTTTGTTACGGCAGCCCTAGCAAACTAATATAGGTATCAGTTTCTTTTTTTAACTCTTCTAAATTTTGCTTCCTTTTTCAAACAACACAAAAATGTCCAACAGGGTAAGGAAAGAATCAAGAAACGGAAGCACGGTGACCATGACCAGACACACTTCTCATTCACTCCACTGTCTTACCTCCAATCCTGCAACGTACCCAGACTCCATGCCACTGTGGCACCGTGGTGACTTCCTCAACTCAAGCTCTCAAAAGAGGGAGAGCACAGCCAGCCCTCCAGGCGAGCCCCGTTGGCTGCCTGGCTCTAATAAGTCAGGCCCTCATCATAACTTTTCCTGTCTTAGTTGGGAGGGTATGTTTCTCCTTTTAGATGGGACTGGGTCCCTCAGCCTAGTGACTGCCCCTACCTTTAAGCCAAAAGGCTCAAATTCTCTCAACGAAAATAACAGACTTTCTTTATGTTGACTTATGAAATAAACTGTCCTCTCTCAATACATATATACTCCCACACAAACACTATAGCAAACTTTCTAGTGCATCAGATTCTGATTGGTGATCTAGAAGATGTTGAAAAAGTGGTATGTGAATGGGCTAGCATGAATTTTTGAAGAATAATGTATTTGAAAAGACTGACATATAGCATATGCATAGTAAATACAGAGAGAAGAACAGAAAGTAAAAGATAATTTTGTTTTTTGTGCACTCAGCAGGAACTCCGTTCCTTGTTGAGTGAGAGTATTGAAACTACCGGATAATTAGTATGTGTGCCGTCTAGTTTAGATGTGCTGGAATTTGACCAGAACTGCAGTTACAGATTGGGCCAGCTTTTGTAAAAACCTCTTTGTTTCTCTTGCTCTCAAACACATTGTAAATTCATTAAATGGCCCCAAGGCTTTGCTGCTGATTCTCACACTTTTGTAAGAGCTTATAAAGGGAGTGTTTGGGGCCAAGGCTTCTAAGTAGGACTCAGGTGTGGGAGGAAATGGTACTGATGATTAATCCTCCTCTAAAGTGATAAAATCCCTTATTGGACACAGCAACCCGATGACCAGGTCACACTGGAAGTCAGCCTCGGCTCTAAGCACACAGCTAACATGGATTTGGGGGGATGTTGACAAACCCAAGGCCACGAGCAAGCCTGTGACTCGGTCAAAAAGAAACACAGGACAGGACACATCTGCCTGTGCACAGAGTGCTTGCCAACACTGCTTTCTGCTGATGATCGGTTCCTCAGTTCTGGGTATCTGGAAATGTATAATGTGGTTGAGTGATACTGCCTTAAGCAGGAGACAAAGAATCATATAAAAGTCAAATCTACAGATAATCAAAAGGGCACATTTTGGACAATACTTTTGATATTCTGTACTCTTACTTTACATCCTGTAAAAAAATTTTTTTCATTCAATGAGAGATTGGCAGAGGGGAGTGAAGGGGAGAGAAGCAAAAGAAATGAATTTGCAAACTGGATGAGCTGATGCTGAACGATTAAATGCATTGAAAATATATTCATTTCAGAGTTTTAGTGTGGAAAAACCCTAAAGATAGAAACCTTATCTTTAGTATTTAGCATTTTAGAAATGCTACTTTAGCATTTTCTGCTTTAAGTGGTAATTAACACAACATTATAATTCAACTATAATTCCATTAAAATTAATTTTTGAAAAGTTTTTTTAAAAGCCCTAATCTGCTCCCTGGTTGCCAGATAGTTAGTTAATAATGTGATGTGGAAACCTGAAAAAATTTCAAGTGTGTGATAGAAGTGTTGTTTTTATGATATAAATATCTTCTAAAATTAAAGTAAAATAGTGTTTTCCAATTCATTTCATTTAAAAAGAAAAACAGTGGCGTGTTCCTGTTGAAACAATTCCTGTACTTTCACCTCTAAAAATAATTACTTAGAAACTTTTGGCAAGATCTAGATGATCATTGATATTGATCAATGATCAATGTCATTGTGAGCGTTGTGGAACACTTATCTCATTATTTCTCCCAAAAATATTAGAAATTCACTACCATTCTGAAACTCTGTTCAACACATTTTTCAAATACTTTGTTTTAAAATGATTTTAAAGAAAAATTTCAAAAATAGTACAGAATGTTGCCATATACTCCATTATCCAGTTTCCCCTATTATTAACATCTAACATTAATATGGTACATTTGTTACAGTTAATGAACCAATATGGACACATTTTTGTTACCTAGTGAAGCCCATACATTGTTCATTTTTTTAAAATTTTATTTATTTATTTTCTTTACATTATCATGTTGGTTTTGCCATACATTGACATGATGTTCAGATTTCTTTAGTTTTCACCTGATGTCCTTTTCTGTTTTAAGGTCCTATCTGAAATGCCCATGCTTTAATTAGTCCTTCAGTTTCTTTAGGCTCCTCTTGTCTGTGACAATTTCTCAGACTTTCCTTGTTTTGATGACCTTGACAGTTTTGAGGAATACTGGTCATATACTGTATAGAATGTCCTCAACTAGGGTTTGACTGGTGTTTGTCTCCTGAGTAGACTGGGCTTGTCATTGTGGGGAGGAAGACCACCGAGACAAAGTGCCATTTTCATCGTATCACATCAAGAGTGTATACTGTCAACATAGTAGTCCACCGAAATCACTCTTGATGTTGACCCGGGCCACTGGCTGAGATGGTGTTTGTCAGGTCTCTCTACTGAGGTTATTCTCCTCATCCCTGCTTTCTATCATGTACTCTTTGGAAGTATACTATATTACTTCAACTTTTGAGGAATATTTTGGTTGGTTTCACTTTGGGGTGATTATAAGTAAAGCTTCTCCAAATAGCCACATGTGGACTTTTAGGTGGATGTACATTTTCAGATCAGCTGAATAAATATCTTGGCGCATAACTGCTTTAACATATGGTAAAACTGTTTAACTTTGTAAGAATTTGCCTTCCAAAATAACTGAACCATTTTGTATTTCTACCAACGATCAATGAGAACTCCTTTTTCATTGATTTCAGTATCAATTAGTATTGTTAGTTTTTTGGATCTTTAATCATTCTAATACATTGGTAGTAGAATCTTGTTACTGTTTCATTTTTAATTACCTAGTGAAAAATGATGTTGAGTATCTTTTCATATGCTTGTCTGCCATTATATATTTTCTTGGGTCCCCCAACATATTTTTAAATACTTAAATAATTGTATTGTTGAAGTTGGATCAAAATATTATATAGTTTTTCTATTTACATATTGGATATTCTCACCCAAGAAAGTTTCCTAAATTTTCTGGTGTTGAATTACATAGACAATATCCCCCATACATTACCAATTGTGACATTATTTGTAGAAGAGGTCTATTTTGTTTGGTAAGTTATTTTATCTGTAGTCTACATAATAATCTTAAATATTTGTGCAATTAAAAACTTCCTCTTTCCACATCCAAGAAGAAAGACAGAGCCTGATAGTATATATTACCTAACAGTGAAGGAGAGGACCAACATATGCCCTCAGTTGCCACATTGTCATGTTCAGTGTCCTTGGACAAGTCACTTTACTATGTGAGGCCTCAGCATCCTCACCTGTGAATAATGGGGTGATTGTAGATGACCAAGGGTTTCTTCTAACAGTCTAGTTTTATCCTGTATTTTCCTCTAAAGTCTCAGGCACTGAGCAGAGTCTCATTAACACAGTATTCTTTTCTTTGGCTGCCTTCCTCCTAATATTGCCACATTAAAGCTCCTTTATTTAGTTGCTAGTACCTTTTTCAGACCACTCCTTAAGCACAACATGTAATTTTGTTGGCCTTTATTATCTGGAGATTACTTTCCTTTGTTAATTTGCTGTGTTTTAATTTTTTCATATCTAATCTAATTAGGAAGAGCTTGCTTTGTTTGAGAGTAATTAAATTTTATCAGGGCAAATTAAATACAAGTTTATGGCCTTATAGCTTCTGTAAAAATCATCCTAGACTGCTTATTAAAATCTAAATTAAATCCCTTTTTATTTCTTCACTGGGGAGACTTTGTGAACAGAGTTTGGGTTCTTGATCAATTTTAGCTTTTGGACCTACTCTCTCTATAAGGGACAGATTTTAGAAGTCAAGATATGAACCCTGAAGTATAACAAATCTCAAAAGGGTCTTACTCAGGATATATTTGATAAATTCTCTTCTTGTTGCTACATGTATCCTTTTGCCTTGAAAGAAATAAATACACCTACCTCTACAGGGAGCAGTTTTCTCTTCAGAGAGTATTTTACTCAGTGGGGTCAGGCTCAGAGCAGCACTATTATAACTCATATGTCTACCCACGGACATCCTTAACTGCTTCAGGATGTGGGATGGATTAGAAAGAATATCCACATCGGGCACAGAACGTGACACACAGCAGCCACCTGCACGGGTTGCCCCTGTGCCTAAGCCCCGCAGACTGGCCTGTGAGTCATCAGATCGAGATACCAGCAGAGGCTTGCACTCAGAGGCTGCACAGTTTACCAGCAGAGGATGTATCTGAGAGCTTTCGAAAGTTCAAGTAACTCAAGTGATAGGTAACAGGAAAGCGGCATTTTTTTCCTCCAAGAATAATATACTCCAAACCAGAAAAATAAAACTTTCCCTAATGAGCAACTGAACTGGTTTTTCACTCTTACACTCATCTTAAAGCACACGTCTCAGTCCGGGGGCTTGAAGATGTTCATTGCTCCCCCTAACGCATTTGTCATTTATCAGTAGAAAATTGACCTCACTCTGGATGGCCAGGCCTATACTCATGGCCTTGTGGAGATATGAAAGTCAGTGCATGTTTATCGTTGAATTAGGAAAAAGAAGTATCCATGGGTTTTGCATAAAGGCTTAGGAGGTCTTATCCTCAAGTGAAATGCATGATTGATGCCATAAGCATGCCCCAACAAACATCTTAAGGTGGCTTTTCATGAGGCGGCATGCTGTCTCATCTGCCTACTCTGGGTGGGCCCTAAAACTCCAGCAGTTGTAGCAGATCCAGATACTGTCAGATGTCATGATACCTGGAACAGTTTTAGATTGGCACTTTATGAATATGACAAATTTAAAACTAATAACTATGTATGTAGATTACTACAGAGTTAACTTACATGAGGACAACTGCAAAAGGTCTTGAATAGGATTATGAGTTCCCTTATTTAGTATGGAATTAATTTTTTTAAACAAATAAAACATCCTTTTTTTGGGTGTAGATTTCTAAGTTGTTTGATACATTTTCAAACTGTCTAGATTCTACTGATTCTCTTTTGTGCGTTCAAGTTGTTCTTTTCCTGGAAAAAAATAATGTAAACTAACTTTCTTTAAGGCCCTACCATATTTGCAGGACTGTTCTAAATTCGTTATGTGTTCTAACTCAGGTTTCTTTCTCCTCTCAGGGCCTCTATTTTCCAGGACATTCTCTGAATTAGTCTACAAGTGCTTGGTGTCAGCATGTAGAAGCTGTCTTATCAAGGAGTTTGCTTTCCCACAGTCATCCTTACTGAAGCGGGTTGTGAGTTAGCGATTGTCCAGGAATGGTTACTCTGCTTGTGTGGCTTTGAAATCTGTGTATTTCTTTGATTGTATACTGCATGCTGACCTCAGGAATAAACTTCTAAAATGTAACTTCTAGAATAGGATCAAATTGGAATAGCTTTGCCCACTGCCCACAAACATGGAAAATATACCCCCTCTATGAAAGGCCAATAATAGTTTAATAGAGCTCTGTGAGAAAAAAAATCAAGATTGCTACTGCAGAATATTACAATTGTAATCTGTTGCCAGCTGCTCATGGATTACTTTGTGCTCATTATTGTACAGGGTATATATGTACTTTGATACCTGATTTAGCTATGATATCCAATTGGTTCATTTTTCACTTCCCATTTTTCAGATGCATTTTGCATAGACAGGATTCTGGATGACAATTTCACCCAGTCTCTTACTGTAAACCACACTATTAATGTGTAGTAACTTACTGTCTTTGGAAGGATTCTATGCTTGACAGTAGGGCTCTCAATTTATAATCTGTGTGTCCTCTTTAGCACCTAGTTCAGAAATAATGTAATTATTATTTTTAAATTATTAACATTTGAGTCTGCTAGTCTAAATGCTTTATAGCCTTTATCCTCTTAATCCTCACAGCACTCCTCTGAGGTAGGTACTGTTCTTAATCCGATTCGGCATATGCTCAAAGTCTGATTTGATCATGTTAAATAAGTCAACCATTTAGAGTTTAAAAGCAAGTCTGCTGATTCTGGAATCTGGTCTTCACCGTGATCATTGTGTCTTACACACAATGTTCATGCTAACAAAACAAAACACGATGATTCACTTGTTAGATGAAGGCAGATCTTAACATTGTCTCTCCACGGTCAAGTAAAATGATTAAGGAGGAAAGTGGAGAAAAGCAAAAGAAATCCTTGGTCTTCAGCCTTAGGGGAGCTCTTACAGGTTTTCCAGGGTGGATATAAATACAGCTGAGCAGTTGAAAGTACTGCTTTTAGCCAAGAGAATGTGGTTAGAGTTTCAGCACCTATCATACTGGCTTATATTAATTAAGGAGTGGGTATGCGAGTCTCTTTTTTTATCCTTACTTATATTAAGTAAGACATTCACCTAAATCCAAATGTGTTCACCAGGACAGCTAGCCTTGGTATGAAGGGAAATGTAACAGAATTACCTAACCTTTGTATTACCATTTTATGGTTTGCAATCTACTTTTGGAACCCCAATAAATATTGCTTGTAACGGTAATGCCACCAAGCCACTCATAGCCCATGGTTTTAGAGGTGCTACTGTGCTACCAAATAGCTTACAATCCTTTTACTTCTCCAGTCTTCACAGTAGTCCATCCTATAGAGAAGACAGATATTATTATTCAGTTTAGAAATAAACACTAATCTGTTTAGTTTAGAAATTTGATTCTCATGATTTTGAAAATTACCAAATAAGAGGAGTATCTAGTAGTTTGCACTTTGTTCTGGGAGAATTGACGTCAGTGAGCCTTTCAAATCTTGCAGATGCAGATATAGATGGAGACCCATATTTTCAGAAAGCTCTGGGCTATAAAAATCTAACCCAAATGCTGCTACTTCCAATGGATATGTTGAGCTCTATTTAATTTTATAAGTCTATAGTTGGGGGTTCTATAATGCTATAAACCCAATTCTATTATTGGGACTTTTAGAAAGACTCTACCCCCTACCACTCCCAGTCTTTATTTAGACCTCCTTAAAATAAAGAATACTGTGTTCTTGGAAGGTTTGTGTCCTTTTCGTCTGGCTAGTTATTCACAGGTTTCTGGGAGCTGAGGCAAGGCTATGACAGAGGGAGTCACACTTCCTCTACCGTGTGCCCCAGTGTGAATTAAGCTGTGACGGGAAATTGACTTGGGGTTTATGCTCTGCTGCCTGGACTGATAGACTGGTAACCCGAATATGTGCTAGCTAAGACAGAAAAATCCGGATATTGAGAAATAGAGGGAAAAATTGTGATGATCTCTTCTAGGCTTTTGTGGTCAAATTACACACAAGTGGGGGCTGGATGCATAGGTGGGGTCTAATGTCAAGGAAACATTTAGTATTACTGCCTGTCATCCTGGCTTCAGTAAAACAGGTCTGACTTCACTGAAAACAAGAACAAGACTCCCAATAGTTGGACTTAGGCTGGAGTTTGGAGGTGCTCGAGGCTTCTTAGCTGTAGGGTTGACGTGGTCTCCATGAAGCCAGAAGCTGGGGGAGCTGGTCAGGGCCTCTGCAGTCCAGCTGGGTTTGTGGGTCCGAAAAATAACCAGCACTGCTCACAGCTGTTGCTTACCCTGCTTGAGACTGCGGTATATCCAGGTCTTCAGAGGCCATCCTAAAGTCAGTGACCGCTATCAGTTGTGCCGAGAAGTCAGTGACGGCCAAGCCTTCCCTGGAGTGGAGGAGGAGGTATCAGTGGGATCACCTCTCTCAGAGCCAGTGTCCTAGGGGCTGGCAGGATAAAAAAGGAGAATCGCATACCCACACCTGAATAGTTAACCACTGTGACTCAAGCTGCCTATCTAGTCTAGAATATGACCTATCCTCCTACCTTGCCAAGTCTATCCTTCTCTTCATAACAACCTGGAAGACCAGTTCAAATTCAGACTTCTCTTCCCTCTCCTCTGGCTGCTTCCCACAACCCATCCCCTTCTCTGGCCATGATGGCTCTGTCCCCTATGAGGAGGGGTCTTACCCACGTGTGGATATCCCAGGCCAATCTCCAAACGCACTGCCACAGCAAACAGCCACCCTTAAGTGGTCCTTGAGCCTGTAGGGTATGCCCATCCTAGGTTCATGCTTCAGGAAAAAGGGGCCCAGGATTGAAGCCTGAAGTTACTCTGGGCAGGATATTCTGGAGTCTCTGAGACCCAGAGCATAGTCCAGAAAAGGGCAGGGAGGCCTACTGGCAGCCCATGGGGTAGGATGTGGCTGGAGGAAGGTCAAAACAGGCAGCTTGCCCAGCTGTAAGGGCAGGATGCCAGTAAAGGACAGTTTTCCAAAATGGCTACATTGTATGTGTAAGAAGCAGCAAAATCAACAGTGGGATGGACAGAGAGCAAGAGAGAGGAGGAGGAATGGAGAGGGAGATCAGAACAGAAGAAAGCTAAAAGGATCTTGCTAGAGATCACAAGACCCATGAGTAACTCTCAGAAATAGGTGGAGTGGAGTGATACTGAGAGGGACTTTTTAAGCAAATCTGCCACAGGAGGGTTCAACCATGGAATTATAATTCGGAAATAAAAGAGTATATCAGTTGAGATAGATTACATCAGACTCAAAGGGTTAGATTTGATCAACAGCGTGCCTGAACAACTGTTGATGGAGGTTCATGACATTGTACAGGAAGCATTGATCAAGACCATCCCCAAGAAAAAGAAATGCGAAGGGCAAAATGGCTGTCTGAGGAGGCCTTACAAATAGCTGAAAAGAAGAGAAGCGAAAGGCAAAGAAGAGGAAAGATATACCCATTTAAATGGAGAGTTCCAAAGAATAGCAAGGAGAGGTAAGAAAGCCTTCCTAAGTGATCAATGCAAAGAAATAGAGGAAAACAATAGAATGGGAAAGGCTAGAGATCTCTTCAAGAAAATTAGAGACACCAATGAAATATTTCTTGCAAAAATGGGCACAATAAGAGGCAGAAATGGTATATACCTAACAGAAGCAGAAGATATTAAGAAAAGGTGGCAAAAATACACAGAAGAACTATACAAAAAAGATCAAATGACCCAGATAATCACGATGATGTGATCACTCACCTAGAGCCAGACATCCTGGAATGTGAAGTCAAGTGGGCCTTAGGAAGCATCACTACGAACAAAGCTAGTGGAGGAGATGGAATTCCAGTTGAGCTATTTCAAATCCTAAAAGGTGATGCTGTGAAAGTGCTGCCCTCAATATGCCATCAAATTTGGAAAACTCAGCAGTGGCCACAGGACTGGAAAAGGTCAGTTTTCATTCCTATCCCAAAGAAAGACAATGCCAAAGAATGTTCAAACTACCGCATAATTCACTCATCTCACACGCTAGTAAAGTAATGCTCAAAATTCTCCAAGTCAGACTTCAACAGCATGTGAAGCAAGAGCTTCCAGATATACAAGCTGGACTTAGAAAAGGCAGAGGAACCAGAGATCAAATTGCCAACATCCATTGGATCATAGAAAAAACAAAAGTCCCAGAAAAACATCTGCCTTAATGACTGCAGCAAAGCCTTTGACTGTGTGGATCATGACAAACTGTGGAAAATTCTTAAAGAGATCGGAATACCAGACCACCTTTCCTGCCTCCTGAGAAACCTGTGTGCAGGTTAAGAAGCAGCAGTTAAAACCGGACATGGAACAACAGACTGGTTCCAAATTGGGAAAGGAGTACGTCAAGGCTGTATATTGTCATCCTATTTATTTAACTTATATGCAGAGTACATCATGCACAATGCTGGGCTGAATGAAGCAAAAGCTGGAATCAAGACTGCTAGGAGAAATATCAGTAACCTCAGATATGCAGATGACACTATCCTTATGGCAGAAAGTGAAGAGGAACTAAAGATTCTCTTGGTGAAAGTGAAGGAGGAGGTGAAAAAGCTGGCTTAAAACTCAACATTCAAACAGCTAAGATCGTGGCATCCGATTCCATCACTTCATGGCAGATAGATGGGGAAACAATGGAAACAGTGAGAGATTTTATTTTCTTGGGCTCGAAAATCTCTACAGATGGTGACTGCAGCTATGAAATTAAACAACACTTCCTCCTTGGAGGAAAAGCTATACCAACATAGACAACATATTAAAAAGCAGAGATATTACTTTGCCAACAAAAGTCAGCATAGTCAAAGCTCTAGTTTTTCCAGTAGTCAAGTAGGGATGTGAAAGTTGAACCATAAAGAAAGCTGAGTGTTGAAGAATGGATGCTTTTGAACTGTAGTGTTGGAGAAGACTCTTGAGAGTCCCTTGGACTGCAAGGAGATCAAACCAGTCAATCTTAAAGGAAATCAGTTCTGAATATTCATTGGAAGGACCGATGCTGAAACTGAAGCTCCAATACTTTGGCCACCTGATACGAAGAAGTGACTCATTGGAAAAGTCCCTGATGCTGGGAAAAATTGAGGGCAGGAGGAGAAGGGGACAACAGTGGATGAGATGGTTGGGTGGCATCACCAACTTAATGGACATGGGTTTGAGCAAGCTCTGGGAATGGTGATGGACAGGGAAGCCTGGTGTGCTACAGTCCATGGGGTTGTGAAGAGTTGGACATGACTGAGTGACTGAGCTGATTGAACTGACTGACATCGGGACAGGTTACATCATGTAATTTCTTCATCATAGTACATCCCCAGATTAGGAGAAAAGAAATTCTAAGGGGCTTTTAGAGGTTTCCAGTCACATTTGTACTACACTGCTGAGTAATCATTCAGTCCACAAGTCCAACATTATCTGTAACAAGATGAAGAGAATCAGCCCGAGGAGGTAAAGGAGGTTTACAGCAAACGTGTTGATGAGAGCTTGGCACAACTTCTTGTTGATACCTGGATACAAGGAAAAATTCTCACTGCACTGATTTTCCTCAGTAGGTCTTCCCGCCTCAGTGATTTTTGCTATTGAGGGAATTGGATTCCTGGTTGTTGGCAGGGGTTTTATGTCCTTTTGATTCCTCATATCTAATTTTCTAACCTGGTGTATTTTTTAATACTAACCACAATGGATTGCTACTTGGAGTCAACATCACTAGCCCACTTCCCCAATACAGGCTTATTGACTTTACCAAGAAACTCTTTGTTTCCTTCCCATGATGAGATGTTTTCTGACCATTTTTAATGCTGCTTTTCTCATACTGTAATGACTAGTCTTATACCCCTGGATCACTCCTACTACACAAATTCTGATACTCTTTAAAAGGAGTCAAGAATGAGCACTGCCTATTGAGCACGTAATTGTGCTGGACACCTTTTTGCTTCAGTAGTTCTCTGTGATAAAGATAAACAAAAGTAATGGCTTACGTCTATTGAGTACCTACTGTGTATGGCACTGTGCTAAGCCCTGTACATCTGTTTGGTTGCTTGTTCTCATGGGCCCCATCAAGGAAAAGCAATTACTCCCATTTTAGAAATGAAGGGCCAGGCAGAGAACATTATGTAAACTGTGTAAGGCCTCTGATGGTGAAGCTGGGATCTGAACCTCAGTCTGATTCACTCCATGTCCATTTCATTATGCCTGTATTATTTCTCATCTTTTGAAATATGCTAATTTAGTGTGGCTGCTTTTTTCCTAGAATACATAAATCATTATTGATAGTTATTATACCCTGATCGATACCATGTGATTGTCCTGGGACTGTTAGAGCTAAAAAAGACATTAGAATATCTAGTCTAATACTCTCTTTTTATGGTCAGGAAATAGAAGTTCAGAGGCATTAAGTGACTTGCTGAATGCCTTGCAGTGAGTTGGACAGAACCTAAATGCCTTTTTTCCAAATTCTTATTCTGGTTTTTGTTTGCTCATTTGTTTTCACAAACATTTTTAGGAGTTTGTAATATGAATTCAATGTGCCAATTCTGAAAATTTCAATTTGTAATTTTCTCTGTATTATGGTTTTTAACCTTCCTGTTTCAACAGTGAAACCCAACATTCTCTAACTATAAAAACTGAATTATAAGTCCTCAACTAAAATTTCAGATACTGAAAAAATCTATATACAAATGGAATACCACTTTTCACAGGTAAATGAGAAGTAACTTTGTTATTATCAGAAGACTGATGAAATCAAGAATATTTTAAATTAACAGTTTTTAGGCTTTAAAAGAAAATCTTTATTACTATTATATTTATAGCCATATAATTGTGCTATGTATACATTTGTGCTTCCCAGGTGGCGCTAGTCGTAAAGAACCCATCTGCCAATACAGGAGACATAAGAGACAAGAGTTCAATCCCTGGGTCAGGAATATCCCCGAGTAGGAAATGGCAACCCGCACAAGATTTCTTGCCTGAAAAATCCTGTGGACAGAGGAGCCCAGCACGCTATAGTCCATGGGGTTGCAAAAGTCAGATGGGACTGAGCAACTAAGCATGTATGTGATCTATAAAGCAAGACGTAAAGTGTGGCAAAATTTACTTAACCTCATTGAAGGAATGCCAGCTCCCCTACTTCCAACAGTAATGCACTTGGATAGAATGGCTTATTGACCACAGATCGGAAGACTAATGTACAGTGACTAAACAATGATTAAATAGTGAATTAATATCCATTAGTAGTTCAGCCTTGCTTTCCAAGTATGCTGCAACTTCTACCACATCATTGTCAGGCAATAATTGCTATGTCAGAGAAAACAGTAGGGATGCTCCATACTCCTTGCCATTCTCAAGGGTGAATATGCTAGAAGGAATTTAATAAAGGACAAAAGGGTTAAGTTCAGAAGAAAACAGTTCATTAAAAAAAAGGATATGTGAAGGACCACACACATTTTCAAAGTAGCATCTGGTTTATTAGTCAATGTTGCTCAGGCATGAGATCAGAATTCTTACATGCCAAGAGCCCAAAAACTCAAAGGTAACATTAAGAGCCAGCTGCTAAATTCAGGTTATTATATGCCTGATAACAGGAGCAGTAGAATAAGTAAGTGGTTTCACTGCCAACCCATCCACCAGCCCACTTCTCTACATTTCTGTCTATCCACTTGCTGTATACCGTGTGTAATTGTATAAGTTTTTGTATGACAGACGTGTGCCATTCAAGTATTTAGTCAGTTTTAACCTTGAGGATAATGACAAAACATCAGTTATGCTATTATATGACTGTGCACATCTTAAAAATTTTGGTTGAACCAATTAGGAAATATCCAAAGCAATTTTTCATGAATATGCCATATTTTTCTGCTTAGAAATTTTTGCAATTTGTCTCTCTCAGGAAAGTAACACAACATTATATTTCTGTGGATATGTGTACCATGTTCTGGAGATGTTAACATCCCCAAATAATTGCAAGACGTTATAAGAACAATACAGTGTCCTGATACTTTAGTCAGAAACAGTATAGAGATATGTGGTCTGAAGCTTTAGAGAAATCACAGTCCTAAAATACCACTTATTTGGCTTAACTGTAGACACTGAAGAGGATCTCAGTGTAAAGTAGTGTACGTACAGTTGGAGCTAGAAAAAAACTTAAGCCAGAAACCTTTTAACTTTCTGAGAAAAGACGTATATTAGGTTGTTAACTCCCAACCTGAACTTCCCACCACAAAATCTATACCTGCCCACCCACAGCTCCTCCCATCTGCCCTCAACTTCGCTGCTGTCACAATGGGAGAAAGATCACCCTTCCTACCTCTAGCCGACTTCATCCATGTGCCCAGTGAATCCTGCTTCCAGTCTCCTTCTGTGAAACTTGGCAGTAGTGATCATCTCCTCTCTCCACTCCATATTCTCACATTCATTCCCTTCAAATTGTTCTTCCCATCAACTTTCCTTTCAACACCATTGAAACACGCCTAAGTCATGTTTATTTTCAAACACATAGCCACACACACATGCACAGCACCTCCTCACACACAGTCACACACACACACAGCATTCTCTCTTATCTTAATCTCTTTCACAGCCAAACTTTGCGAACCCTGTTTTCTCAGTTTTTCTCATTTCCTGTTCACTTGCTTCCTTTTAGGAAATATATTAAAATATTTCAAATCTGTCCATGTTTCCCAAGCTGTTCCAGTCTGAATCCCACTCTGCCTAAATTACTCTTGCTGGGGCAACCAGTGATCTTCGTGTTACTAATGCCAATGGCTGTGTTCAACCTGTGTCTTATTTGACATCTCACTGTTCACAAAGAGTTGGACAGGACTGAGTGACTAGGCTGCACGCAATTCAGCACAACTGGTAGCCTCCTCCCAAGGTGAATATGTCACCCTCCTCTCCTATTGCTTTTCCATCTTCTCCACCTTTCCTTCCCCATCTCCTTTAGTGTCTCTTATCCTCCTCTATGCAAGTATAATTATTTTTTTAAATTTTTATTGGGATATAGTTAATTTACCATCAACTGTAGTTTCAGATGTACAGCAAAGTGATCCAGTTAAACTTATCTATTCTTTTTTAGATTCTTTTCCATTATAGTTTACAAAATACTGAATATAGTTCTCTGTGCTGTACAGTAGGTCTTTGCTGTTTATCACATATATATATATATATATATATGATCTGCAAGGAGATCCAACCAGTCCATCTTAAAGGAGATCAGTCCTGGGTGTTCACTGGAAGGACTGATGCTGAAGCTGAAACTCCAATACTTTGGCCACCTCATGCGAAGAGCTGACTCATTTGAAAAGACCCTGATGCTGGGAAGGACTGGGGGCAGGAGGAGAAGGGGACGACAGAGGATGCGATGGCTAGATGGCATCACCAACTCGATGGACATGGGTTTGGGTGGACTCTGGGAGTTGGTGATGGACAAGGAAGCCTGGCATGCTGTGATTCATGGGGTCACAAAGAGTCAGACACGACTGAGCGACTGAACTGAATGTATGTATGTGTGTATGTGTGTGTGTGTGTGTGTGTATTTGTTTAATAATTTAGCTTCACTGGGTCTTTTTTTTTTTTTTTAGTTGTAGCATGTGGAATCCTTTATTTTTTTAGTGTAGCATGCAGAATGAACTCCTAATTGCAGCATGAGGGATCTGGTCCATGTTGTTGCAAATGGCATCATTTCATTCTTTTTTATGGCTGACTAATATCCCATTGTGTATATTGCCACATCTTCCTCATCCATTCTTCTGCTGATGGACACTTAGGTTGTTTCTATGTCTTAGCTCTTGCGAATAGTGCTGCAGTGAACATTGAGATGCATGTATCTTTTCAAATTTTAGTTTTCTCCAGCTGTATGCCCAGAAGTGGGATTGCAGAATCCTGTAGTAACTCTCCACTAGTGTTTTAAGGCACTTCCACACTGTCCTCCATAGTGGCTGTACCAGTTTGTGTTCCTACCAACAGTGTAGGAGGGTTCCCTTTTCTCCACACCCTCTCCAGCATTCATTATTTTCTACTCATGTTTAAGCAGGGGAACTTCTCAGGGAACTGCTTGAAGCATGCATCTTTTCTCTTTCATAGCTCTCACATCCTTGGCAATCTCAAGCACTTCTATGAGTCATGTACCCCTTGTGCACAGACAACTCCTAGCATATATACCAGCCCAAACCAACATTCTGAAATCCAGAACCTTATATCCAATTGACACTTCACCACATCTCTACTTAGATATGGCACAGACAACTGAAACTCAACGTGTCTAAGTCTGAACTCATTTTCCCACCCAACCCTTCTTTCTGCCAGTGTTTCCTTTTGAAAAGTGCATCACATACTCCTTGTTGCTTGTGCCAAAAATCAGGGAACAAGGTTGAACCAAAACACAGACAACAGCAAATCAATTGTTCAACATTTATTTAGTGGGTGTATTAGTCTCCTAGGGCCATCATAACAAATCACCACAAACTTCGTGGCTTAAAACAACAGAAATGTATATTCTCATAGTTCTGGAAGTAAGGTGTCTGAAATCAAGGTGTCAGCAAGGCCACGCTCCCTTTGAAAGCTTCAGGTGGTTAGGGATTGAGTTGCCTCTTTCTACCTCTTCCAGCTACTGGTGGCCCCAGGCGTTCCTTGGCCTGTGGCGTGTAACTAGTCCTACTTCTGTCTTCACATGGTCCTCCCCTTTGTCTCTTATAAGGATGCCAGTCATTGGACTTAGGGCCTGCTCTAAATCCAGGATGATTCACCTCCTGATCATTAACTAATTATTTGGAAACAGGGTTTTTGCAGATATAAAGTCACATTCTGAAGTTTGGAGTGGACATGAATTTCTGGGGACACTATTAAACTTACCACCAGGGAAGTGGAGAAGAATTAATCTCCTGACTCTAAAAATATAGATAGGAACATATTCACTTATTAATTAACTTCCATTGGCCAAAGCAAGAAAATGTTTAGGGGAAAATAACAAAATCTCTTCACTTTTCTCCAATTTTAGTTCCCCTCAGCCATTTTGTTTTCCTCTGCTCCAAAAACTTAATCATTTTTTTAATTTTGGTAACTGAGAAAATACGTAAATTCCTATAATAAACAGAAAAAAACAATGTATTCCATTAAATAGCATTAGGCATACTTGGTTCTACGATTTTAACTGGATCTAAGGGTTAATTTTCAGCTGACTGCTCTGAAATAGGTTCTGAGTGTTGTTCAGTCACTAAGTCAGAGAGGCCTGTGCTCATGCAGCATTTTTATTTTTCAGTCTCCGCTCATGGCACTGGATACTTCAGTACTGTATATAGAGGGCTGTGTTTGTACTTGGCTAAGTTTCCCAGTGGAGTTGTAAAGCCTTTGAAAGATCAGCATTCTGACACCTGCCCGGCTGGTCCTTCCAGCACCCTTGTCTCTCTGAAGTTATCCTCTGGACATTGCCTGCCTCTCGTTCTCTACATCCCGTCAAGTCCACTGGCTCTGTCTTCTAAATCTCTCTCCGATCCATCTGTTCCTCTCCGCTTTCACTGCTGCGGAGACACGTTCAGACTCAGACCCGAGTCTGAGCCACGGGTTTTGTCTGCTTGAACAACCTTAATAGCTTCCTAACTGATCTCTCCTGATAAATCTTTCACAAGGAAACAGCAGAAAGTTTTCTAAATGCAAGCTTCATCATTTCACTCATCTGTTTCAACATCATCCCATTCCTTTATTTTAGAGGCTGAACTCTTTACCAAAGCCCTCATGGCACACTGCTTCTGGACCCTACAAGTCTGTAGCTTCCTCTCTTAGTTCACGTTTTCTGCAGAACCATGTTCCTCAATGGAGTCAGTCTCTCTCTAACCCACCTCAGGGCCTTCACACATGCTATTCTGTTTGCCTGGTGCATTTGTTAAAAATTTAAAAGCACGGGCTATGTACTGCATTAGAGATCCTTTTCTATTTATGAGCTATATGCCCTTTTGTCAGTCTTTGAACTTCTGTAAGCCTCACTTTCTGCATTTAAAAAAATATATATGAATGAAAGTAACATTCTCAAAGTTGGTGTAGGGTTCAAATATGAAAATGAATTAAAATTTTCCAAGTTACATAGTACTATATAAATCCTAGTTATAATGAGTACCATTATTCTAATAGCACCATCCAGTTGAAGACCTTGAATCTCACTTTAAAGTACAACTTAAGGACAATATTAGCTTGACAGATTTGTATCAGTATTTAAGTTCTTGCAAAAGACTTTTTAAAAAAATTACTCTAAAATTGATTGTGTTCTACATATGTGCTTATTATAATAATTCCTCAAGCATGCATTTTTTAAGTCTTTTTGGGGACAGGTTCCAAACTAGCAGAATCCAAATGAAAGTCATATAAGGGAAAATGAGATGATTCCCTATACAGTTTTTTGTGCAATAGGGTGACCAATTTATTTTATCTTGGTTGGCCTGATATTTTGGAGCCTCAGCACCAAACGTTTCATATTCCAAGGACCCCCTCAGTTAGCTAATCACCCCAATGTACAACTAATGTTCTTGATGTTCCTTCCACCTGCAAGAAAATCCTTTCTGTGTCTCATCCAAGGCTCCCATTCCTTCCTGATTGTATATTCAGGGGTTCCCTAACACACGTGAAAATGGTGGAGTCAGGGGAGGGGTAATACTGCCTGACTTGGTCTCTTTCAAAGCCCTGACAATGCGGGTGATGCTAGCAGCTTAAGAGTCTAACCTGGAGAGCTGTGAGCAAATGATGTGATCTGAGAGCAAACCCTGCATTCTGTAGCAACTACGGGGGCCAAGATGGCATCCTATTCTGTGGAAGCAAGTACTTAAGGTGAGGAATAGGGACTTCCCCACTCCTAGGGATACATGGGAATTATCCCAGAGATTCTTGCAACTGAGCAGGCCAGGCTTGTCAGTTCTAACTCTTTCAAGTCTTGGTTACCCCAGAGATGTTAAGCAGTGCAAATTAAGGCTATGTTGTACTTGTTCTGCTGGGTACTGCTATGCTACCCACTAACCACGAGACATCTCATGAATGCTGGGTGCTGGGGATCTCACCAGGGGAGAGAGAAATGGGCTTAAGAAAGTGGGAGGCCTGCTCATGCCACAAAATCACCATCCTAAAGTTTGGCCATCAAGAGAGCTGGAGCAGAAGCCTGTCATGGAGGTCCTTAGGGGAAAGAGTCTCCCACCAGTATCACTCTCATGGATGTGTCTTCATGCCCTGCCTGTCCAGAAAGCGAGACATTAATAACTCTAGTGCTGTCTTCTCAGTTCTCCTCACAGCCATCTACTAGGTACTTACTATCACTTTTGAAACCCAGAATCACCATCTTTCCAGCTCCTGCCCTTCCCCAGTGGCTTCCCTCTCCTGGGTGGCATCTCCTTTTTGATAAAATGTTTGCTCCCCTTGTAGGCTTCGCTGGTGGCTCAGATGGTAAAGAATCTGCTTGCAATGCAGGAGACCCGGATTTGATCCCTGGGTCAGGAAGACCCCCTGGAGAAGGGGCCCCAGTATTCTTGCTTGGAAAATCCCGGGGACACAGGAGTCTGGTGGGCTACAGTCCATGGGGTCACAAAGAGTTGGACAGGACTGAGTGACCAACACTTCCACTTTTTCACTCTTTTCTCCCTTTGCATTTGCCCTTTTAAGAGAAGCCACCCATGTCAGTGATTGGCTTGTGATTTCCTGTCTCCACTCATACTGTGACCGCTTCATCTCCTAAAGAAAAGAAAGCCGCCTTCCGTGCACTCCCTGGCTCTGTGCCCCTTTGGGTAGGGCTCACTTTATAGCTTAAGTAAATTACTGATAGAAAAACTGGAAGCATGGCTATAACGAAAACATCAGAATGAATCCCAGGTTTTTGTAACAGAAGGACTGACGTACTGTTGTCATGTTTTTGTTTGTTTTTTGTAGTCAAAGCACAGGATTCTTTTGTTCTTTCTGATCATAAACACCCTGGGTTGGGATCCAAGTACTAATTTTCTTTACACTGAAATACCCTACGAGGATTCAGTAGTGTCCTAGCAGGGCTGTGGGGTCATTGACTTAAACACTATGATACCACTGTCTTGGAGTCTTACATTTTGTCAGGACTTAGCAGCTATTATTAGTCTGATGCTATCTGTGGCTGCTGGCTGCTTGTTTGCCTTAATCCACAGCTTAGGCCATCCTTTTGTTTATTTTGGTTCTTTTAAAAAGGCCCTCTTTGTGGTCTTGGGCACTGTAAGTAGATGGAGTGAAACCAGGAGTTAATGTGTAAAGTTTTTCATCTTGGGAGAGTTTTGTTTCAGACTAAGTCTGGGTCACATGTGCATGGAATTGAGTTTTTGTTTGGACAGAATGCTTCGGCTTGGAGAGAAAGAACAGGAAGTGGTACATTCCAGCCCCCAGGCAGCAGCTTCTGCTTGTCAAGCCTTTGTGGACAATAAGGTCACAGACATTTAGTAAGGGTGGCTCTGGGAAGTAATTTACAAATTATGCTAAGAACAACAACAACAAAAAGGTTTATTATTAAACTAAGAATGTTATGAGCACACTGCAGAATCAAGGTTGTAAAATGATTTTCCTCCAATCCAAGTATCAGGAGACTTTGCCAATTAAAGAGAGACACTTCAAGTGGAAGGGAAACCAAGGACAGAATTGGAATCATCCTCCAGGCACATTAGAGTCTTCTGAGCAAGAACTTGGAGAAGGAGAAAGTGGGCTGTGAAAGTGGGCAGCCAGCAGACAGAAGCAGAACACCACTTTTAAATTTCAGCCACGAAGCAACCATAGAGGGCAAAAGTGGCTATCAGAAAGTTTGTGCTTTCTGAATAAGGAATCGGACAAAGAAGCCAAAAGACATGGCTGTAGCTATTACAGATGTAACCTGACAAATACACACATTCAGGTTGGAGAAAACAACTGACACCCTCTGGACTTTTCCTGAAGCCTGGGATTCACAGTTTCTTGGTATTAAGAAATCGTTTCCTGTTTGTTTTATTCCATCTCTGAGGAGTTCCCAGTGAACAGTCTGTCATTCCTCTACCGGCGGGGACACCCTAAATGGGCTGAATCATGGATTGCTGTTCTCACGAGCCCTGACCCCTTTCCTGAATTTAGAACTGGAGAGGAGACTCAGACACCATCTAGTGTTGTGACGATGAGTTGGTGGTTAGTTTAGCATGGCCCAGTTTCTCAGACGGGCCAGATTATATAACCAGACTGTCAGTATCTTCCAAGAAACAAGATGGTGGCCAATGTACTTTCTCACTGTAAGCATACTTCATCATCCGAAAGTTCCATAAGGAATCTGTATATACCCGAATCATACATCTAACCAGGCCAAAAAAATCTTTCACAGGGTAAAAATGGAAACTGTCAAGTTTATTACAAAGCACAACTGTTTGGGAAATTAATGAACTCTTATTAATGTTCTTTGGGAAAAAAAAAAAAGGATAAGAAGAGATAAATCTGTCAAATGAGACTGTTAAAAGACTGAAAATTGCCCAGCTTGCCCTCATTGTGCTCAAAAGATGGTAGCCAATTCTTTCAGGCACACAATCTCCATCTAGACTCCCAGCACGCTGCTTTATTATTAGTAATGCCATTTGTGTTTGAGCTAGGAGGAAATCCAATGTCAAATGAAAGGGGTTTCTCCTTTTTATGAATTAGCCTTTCTTTTGCCATGCCATCAAAAAAGTGAGTACACTACTAATTTCCCAAATCTTTTCCAGGCTGGCAGTGAATAATTCAAGTAAATCACTGGATGCCTTTATCTCCAAGTGACTCATGCTGTTGAGAGCCAGCTTTATGGGTCTGAAACCCAGCTAAGTTCTCACTGCTCCTTTGTCTTCTTACATAGCACAGCTAGGTTTAAGTGAATTCAAAAGTTGTTCTTGAACCATACAACTTGTTATTATTATATCCTGTAAAATTTTATCTGCCTGCTTGGTTGGATCTAAGTATTATGCTGATATGATATCTTCTTGGCAATCTGAAATGTAATCTTTACACAATTCTGGAAAGTTGTGACATATTATGGTATGTCCCCACAATAAAGAACATCTGTTTTATTTTTAAAAGGGAAACAACAAAGCTCAGTTCTCATATCCTCTGATTTTTGTTAAAGATTATATATAATATTTAGGAGAGTGCACTTAATCACATTTTAAGCTAATATTTTAGAAGATAATCTTATATACTCAAAGATGAACTTGCAAAAATAGCAAAGAAGGGATTCAGGCATATGTCTTAACTGAAGTAACGAAATCCAAAACACTTTCTCAAACATGGTAAAAAAACATCTCTGCCCTTATAAAAGGAAAAAAAAATAGAATTTCATATTGAAAGTGTGTGTCTCCTTTTATTAGAAAGATTTAAGGAGTTTGAACCTACAGGTTGGAATTCCTACTTAGCAATATTTGTCTCTGAATCAAAGCTTACTTCCTCTGAGTTACCTTCTGAAGAGGTAAGGATCCTGCAGACTTTAAAATATTACAGAATTTTCAAATGGTTTTAAGAGAATTGTCAGTTTGAAGTGGTTTTCCTCATGTTTGATAAAATCATATTTTTGTGAGTAAGCAAGCAATGTGAAGTTAATACTCCTCCAATCCTTTCATTTTGAAGATCAAAATCAAGTTCAACTGAAGAGCCAAAGATAAGCACCATCAGCTTGTTAAGCTGTCATCACAAACATAAGGACTTGTCAAAATAGGCTATGTGACCCATGAAAGGAGTATTCCTGATCCTTCCTTGTGAATAAAGATACTGAGTAGCTTGTATCTTAAATAACAAGTAGCAAATGCTAATGCCTAATTATTGTTGACATTTGTCAAGTTCTGGCATTTGAGACTCAGAGTCATAAATGTACTCATCACTCAAGAATTTGAAATGACACATCCACCACTTTCAATACATAGCTGATTAAAGCTAAAAACATGCAAAATACCTATAAGAGTCAAACTAAAAAACTATATCTGAGCAAACAGAACAAGGAGTTTTAGACAACTTAAGCTGAGACCAAAACAGATTGATGTTTCATCAAAGTGCAGGTATGTACCAATTGTAAAACCTCAAAATGGTTACTTATGCCCTCTGAGCTTGGTTTCCACATATTAAAAATTAGATACTGGATCTTATTTCAGGATGTTATTGTGCATGCTAAGTAAGAGAACATATATGAAGCATTTACTACATTCTTGACATATAGCAGGCATTCAAGTTGCTAGTAGAACCCTCTTCTTGTATAACCCCTATATTACTAATGAGAAGTTCATTGTCATGGTGAATGTTTTCAAACTAAGTATCCTTATAAAATAGAAGTAAATTGCCTCTGGTAGTGCAATGATTCAGATAGGAGGGCTGATGAAAAGTCCTTGTGATTACATTACATCATTCCAAGAGCTCCAGAAACAAGAAGATGGAGCTTATGAAATCTTCTGTGCTGCTATTACCTGTGAGGGCTATAAAACCAGGAATTCACTATCCTGCCTTTCTCCATCTTCTTTGGATATTTTCTCCTGCCTATTCTCGATCTTCTTTGTATAAACAAGACTTTAATGACCTAAATCAACGGTATTAATACTGGGGGCAGCACAAGATTAATCAGATGCACTAACGAGAAAGAAAAAAAATAACATGAGATGACAACATTTTAGTCACTGAGGTTCTTCAAAACAGGATGTTCTTTCCACACCACCTCTTCCTCTCATTCACTGAGGATGACGAGTTACAGCACTTTGGTGCTTGGCAGCTTCTCATCCCAGAAGGAACTTGGCATCCCAGAGATGTGTGTTGCATTTCTTCTCCTTGTGTTCCTGCCCACTGCCAGGGGTTTCCAGGGTGCTGACAGAGAACATACAGCTCGCTACCGAAGTATAGCTTAAAGTCCTCATGAGAAGGAAGAGTCAAAACTTATAAGAATTATTATTATAAAGTTTCATTAAAGGAGCTATAATTGTTAGAGTATCTTAAGTAAATAGCACAGGGGAAGAAATGAAGAACTGAAAGCTCTAGCAACGGTGAATCAAGAGATCCTGGTACCTAAGAGTCTTAGACAAAGTCAACTTCAATAGCCACTCAATTCTTGACCTTTGTGCAGTTTTGCTTCGTAGCTATTATGTGCAAGGTACTATGGAAGCCACATGGAATACGCGATTATGGAACTATCTTTAGAGTCTGTGGTGGTGGATAGAGACTCAGTAAAGATCAATGATTTTGTAATACAGTAAAACACAGTCACATTTGTGGAGAGTGTTATAGGATCACTGAGGGGGCATAACATTACTTGGGAGGTATTAGAGAAGAATTCATGGTAGTTGTAACACTGACTCTGAGTCTTAAAGGAGTTAGCCACTGGTCACAAGAGAAGGAAAGGTCTTTCTAAGAATGAAAGTCCATATGAAAAAGTCTTAGAGGTGCAGTGCCTGTGCAGGGAACAAAACCTAGTGGGTTCAAACACTTAAAGAGTACGGCAGAGGGTGGGGAGCAGGGTGCAGCTTGTGGGGGGTATTATCTTCTTATTAAGAATCTTTTTTCTAATTTGATGTATAGTTGATTTACAATGTCCTGTTAGTTTCAGATGCATGGCAAAGTGGCTCTGTTTTATAAATATGAGCTGTGCTTAGTCGCTCAGTCGTGTCCAACTCTTTGCGATCCATTGGACTGCCAGGTTTCTCCACCCGTGGGATTTTTCAGGCAAGAGTACTAGAGTAGGTTGCCATTTCCTCCTCCAGGGGAGCTTCCTGAACTAGGGTCAAAGGCATGTCTCCTGTGTCTTCTGCACTGCAGACAGATTCTTTACCTACTGAGCCTTTCAGATTCTTTTCCCTTATATGTTAGTATAACTATTGAGTATAGTTCTCTTTGCTATATAATAGATCCTTGTTGGTTATCTATTTTTTATATAGTAGTGTGTGTATGTTAATACCAAACTCCTAATTTATCTCTCCCTGCCCCTTTCCCCTTTGGTAATCAAAAGTTTGTTTCCTATGTCTGTGAATCTATCTCTGTTTTGTATATATGTCCATTTTTATCATTTTTTTAGATTCCACAAATAAGTGATATCATAGGATATGTCTTTCTCTGTTGACTAACTTCACTTATCTTAATAATCTCTAGGTCCATCCATGTTGCTGCAAATGGCATTATTTCCTTCTTATTTATGGCTAATTTTCCATTGTGTGTATGTGTATATATATATACATACACACACACATTTATCTGCTGATGGACATTTAGATTGATTCCATGTCTTAGCTATTGTGAATAGTGGTGCAGTGAACATTGGGATGCATGTATCTTATTGAACTATGGTTTTCTCTGGATATGTGCCCAAGAGTGGGATTTCTGGATCATATGGTAACTCTATCTTTTTTTTTTTTTTATTGTTTTTGCCATACATTGTCATGATATCACCATGGGTTTACATATGCTTCCCCTCCGGAACCCCCCTCCCTCCTCCCTCCCCCCCTGGAAATCTCGCTGTACCAGCCCCGAGCATCAATCCTGGGCTGGCGATTGATTGGTAACTCTATCTTTAGTTTTTTTAAGGAAACTTCACACTGTTTTCCATAGTGACTGTACTGATTTACATTCCTACCCACAGTGTAGGAAGGTTTCCTTTTCTCCACACCCTCTCCAGCAGGTAATAGTATTTGTAGACTTTTTGATCATGGCCATTCTGACTGATGCGAAGTGGTACCTCATTGTAGTTTTGATTTGCATGTCTCTAGTAATTAGCAATGTTGAGCATCTTTTCATGTTCTTATTGGACATCTGTATGTCTTCTTTGGAGAAATGTTCTGTTTAGATCTTCTGCCTATTTTTTGATTAGGTTGTTTTAATATTGAGCTGTATAAGCTATTTGTACATTTTGCTAATTAAGCCTTGATGGTTACATCATTTGCAAATATTTTCTCCCATTTCATAGGTTGTCTTTTTGTTTTATTTATGGTTTCCTTTGTTGTGCAAAAACTTTTAAGTTTAATTAGGTCCCATGCATTTATTTTTGCTCTTGTTTCCATTACTCTAGTGGATGGATCCAAAAAAATATTGATGCAAGTTATGTCAGAATGTTCTGCCTATGTTTTCCTCTAGGAGTTTTACATTGCCCAACCTTACGTTTAGGTCTTTAGTCCATTTTGAGTTTATTTTTGTGTATGGTGTTAGAGAATGTTCTAATTTCATTCTTTTATATGTAGTTGTCCAGTCTTCCCAGAACCACTTATTAAGAGACAGTCTCTTCTCCACTGTATATTCTTGCTTCCTTTGTCACAAATGAATTGACTATTTGTTTATTTTTGTTTTTATTTCCTCTCCTAGAGGAAAACATAGGCACAACAGTCTTTGACATTAATCACAGTAATATCTGTTTGGATCCATCTCCCAGAGTAATGGAAGTGTTTTCACATTAAGAATCTTAAATGTTAACCTATCAGGCCTGTAGGATAGTGTAGATGATGAAGAATTGAAGAGATTTAAGCAAGGCAATAACGTAGATCAAATTTGCATTTTACTTCAGATAAGATTTACTGTACTTCAAATAGTATTGTGGAGGATAGATTTGAGAAGGAGTAACAATTAGTGGAAGAACAAATAAAAAACTGTTGCCTTCATCCAAGCAAGAGATGACAAAGACCACAACTAAGGTCAAGATAGGAATGAAGAAAAGGGATTTATTCAAGAAATATTTGGATGCAAATCTAGCCAGTCTAGACATCTGAGAGGGTAAGAAATGTAAAGTGAAATTTTAGATTTCTAATTTGGGTAAATGGTGAAGATACTAAAGGAAAGAGAATTGCGAAGAGGAGCCAGTGAAAAAGGAAAAACAAAATTTCAACCCAGTCAATTCTGTTTGAGAGGCCAATGAGCTATGTAGGTGGCAAGAACAATTAGGAAACTGGATGTGGAAATTCAAAACTTGAATGAGAGTTAAGACTGGAGATAGATCTAGGAGTCATTAGCAGATAGGTACATGTTCAATCAGAATGGGGAATTTTACTCAAGTGACTCTTATGAGAAAAGCAGCTTGCAAAAGACATAACCCAGGGCTATGGCAACATTTATTGTGTGGGTGGAGGAGGATGTGCCAAAAAGAGGACGGACATAAAAGATACAGGAATAGCTAGAACGATTCAGCTTCATGGATCTTATAGAAGAGAGCTTCAACAAATAAAGAATAACAGCACCAAACATAGCAGGGCCTCAGCAAGATAAGGACTGACAGAATCCACAGGATTTAGCAGTCAGTAAGATGTCAGGGACACTGAGGAGAGGAGAATATCAAAGTGATGGAAGAGCATGTCAGAATGGAGAGGCTGACAAATCAATGGGAAGGAAGCAAGTGGAGAAACTTCTTTACAGGAATATAAATGTATCATAGTACTGTAGGAAAATTGAGAGGACAGTGAATATCTGACTACTGTTTGTTTTACAAAAAACAAGGCTTTACTTCATCACGTTCATAGATTGAGAGGAACACAGGAGATCCATTTTTTTGATAAATAACCTCAAGTGCTAGTTGCTCAGTCACGTCCGACTCTTTGCAACCCCGTGGACTGTAGCCCACCAGGCTCCTCTGTCCATGGGATTCTCCAGGCAAGACAACTAGAGTGGGTTGCCATTCCCTTCTCCAGGAAATAACATCAAAGAGATCATGGATTAATAAAAGCTGAAAGCATTCAAAAATTCATTTAAAACCGTAATTCTTCCCCACTAAATCTTTCATCTATATGCCTAGCAACCTTCAACTTGGACTGATTGTACTTTTCCTGACTTTTGCAGCCAACATTTCTGCTGGCATTGCTAATAAGCCGTGAATGCAAGCAACATAATGGAGAAGGAAATAGGAGGGGGGAAACAAGGCCCTGAAAAATTCGGCCTGGAAAATCACCTTCTGAAGGGGTCCAGGTTGGCTGGTCAGGCACTGAGTAACGCCGAGTTGGCTCTGCTCCTCTGAAATGTATCCAAACTACAATCTCGAATGCTAAACACTGCAGAACCCAAAAAGAGTCATATGCTATAAAGTATGGGCTTGGTCCACTTAGAAAGGTTATTATTTTCCCGAGAGAGACTATGGTGTCTGTAAGTGGTGGCATGAAAGCAATTACTTAATTATCTTACTTCCCAGCAGAAGATGACATCTAACCATTACTGTTTGGCTGCATACCTTTTAGTATCATCCCTTCTCTGTGAACACCCAGGGGTGGTGAAATCAAAGGTGTTCTGAGAACACTCCTGGGTGTGTTGTACTGACTTTGGCAAGCCCAGGAGCTCTGCCTAGTTTCAGGTGGCAGACTCTTCTTGATTATTACTGTGATGGTAGTACTGGGGCAAAAGCAATGCAGAAAGTAAAATTCACTTTTGCTGCTTATTGGTTATTTCACATGTTTTGCATAATAATTGGAAAACGAACCCTAAGGACTTCTTATATTTCTGATTCAGCCTTGAAGTGAAAAAAAATTTTATTGGATTTATTTTTTTACAAGCTGCCTGAAATTCTTTGCGGGGGAAAGGTAGAATATCCATAAACTTAAAAAAAGACAAACAAGAATGCTCAGTTGTGGACACAGAAGTCAATCAGTGGCAAATTCAATGACAAATCAAAATACAATTAACAAACTGAAGCGAACATACAACATAAGGCTAGAAAGTTATGTTTTCCTGGTGGTTTCTAGAAGGGAGTGTCAGTACTTAGATCTCTTCTTCGGTTTTGAAAGATATTTCAAAAGATTGAAAGTGGTAAAAATGAGGAGACCTGTACTAAAACACATTCCTGTGAGCATCAGTAATGAACCTTAATAGTTTCCTTACCTATTAAACTTCTACCCACGTGTATCAGTATTTAACCAGGTGTGCCGTCCTCCTGCCTAATGCCTCCCCCCAAAAGCCTGCTCAACTATTGCTGAGACACCCTAAAATTACTCATGATTTCTAGGAAATCATGATTTGCATGTAAATCAGCAACTTCTGTTGACTCAAAACCTTTGAGGCAACTAAGAAAAGCCTCCAGACGAACCTCCTGAGAAAGTTTCTTCCCAGACCCTGGTCTAAGTTAAGGTGGATGCGCCATCTCTCCTGGCATCCTGAACCACTTGTTTCACAGCTGACAGTGGTAGCCGAGATCCTCCATAGCTCAGTGAAACATTGGACAGTTGTTAAAGGTTTCAAAAGCTCAGCCCTGGGAATGTAACGTTTGCTGTTTCTAAGTTCTAGGAGGATGCTGCAGCTTCTCATGTTAAGCGTTAGACCTGCTTTGTTAAAGAAACACTGAATTTCACAAGTCATAGTCATCTTGGTTTATAGCTCAAAAAAAATAACTAATTGATAAATGCTAAGAAAAAATAATTACATATAATAACTGTATTGCTTATTGGCACAGTAAAAAGATAGGAGTCCTGGATTCCTCAGACCTCATTTATCTCTCTTCTAGAAAACTATAAAATATGTCCAAGGTAACAAAATAATTAAGTCTAAAATTTAGAACACTTAAGCTTAAATTTTATATATGACTTGTAATATTAAAAAAAAAACAAAAAACCTATCTTTTCCAGTACTGAGATGACAAGTTTTTGAAATCTGGGGACATTTTTCTCTGCTGGTACATAGTAGATGCTAAATTAGTACATTTTAAAATGACAGAATTAAAATAGAAGTGTCCTTGCCTAAAGTCAGAGAGAACTAGAAAATAACAGACCATTATTCATGAAAGTTTTCTTTGGGAAGGTGAGAAGAGTGGAACATTCTTATGATGGTCCCTTCTTTGAAGTGAAGGAAAGAATAGCTTCAACTGGCTGCCACTGCTGCTGATAAGTCGCTTCAGTCGTGTCCGACTCTGTGCGACCCCATAGATGCCGCCCTCCAGGCTCCCCGTCCCTGGGAGTCTCCAGGCAAGAACACTGGAGTGAGCTGCCATTTCCTTCTCCAATGCATGAAAGTGAGAAGTGAAAGTGAAGTCGCTACCTGGAGGAAAAAAGAGAAAATGCCATATTAGAAAAAAAAAAAATCTAGATTGGTATTCCAAACTTTTATTAAGGGTCTATATATTGTGCTATTGCCTATACCAATGCACCAATGCCTATAGCTTACATGTTGCAGAATTAACAGACCACGCCACACACATGCACACGCACACACACCCCTCATTGCAGCATTGCAATGATTGCAGTCCTGCCAAATCATTCTAATATTTATTTGCTCCCACTGTAATGAACACCCTGTCCCTTCTCTCCTCCAAGCTACTAGCCCGTCCTTATTCCTCCGTGACTACAGTGACACCTCTCCTCCCACTTCAAAGTCCTCAAATCAAACTCATGATTATAATTTCCCTGACCAAGAGACTGAAGTAGTATGGGAGAGAATATATAACTGGCTGAATATGTAGGGGTTTTTTAAGCACTCAGAGCAAATTAAATGACACATAACAGAAGGAAAAAATCTGGTCTTTGTTCACACTAGTTTTCAAAAATGTAACATTTCAGTATGGTGCCAAACCATGCGATGACTAACCAATGAGAAGCCAATAAAATATGACAGATCCTATGAGACTGGGTAACAGTGAAGGCCTGAGGGCCTTGTAGGTGTGTGCTTAAAGATCTCTTACCATCAACCACCTATGCCTATTATTAAAGATCAGCTCAGGTACTCACAACATTGAAGAGTTTTTTTTTTTTTAACTTCTTTATTATTTGAAAAATGCACTATATCCTTCCATACTGAAAAGTAGAAGGAGCTATAAAAGTAAAAACCAAAACCTTCAATGTCTTCCCTGAACATTCTATTTAATATTTGTATAAAGCAGTTTTTAATATAAGAAGGCCTACTGATGCCCTAGAGAAGTAGGATGCCTACAACAATCTTGTAATTATCCATTTAAACTAAGGATTTTGATTTTGAACACAAACTTTCACTGTCTCTAGAGGAGTAAAAAGAAAAAAAAAAAACCTAGTGGGTTTAAAAACAGGAAGATATTTTTATGTTTCTGCCTTAGAAACTATAGAGGGATAGATAATAACCTTGTTTATTCCTTCTCACAGAAAGTAAGACAAGTTATTTAATTCTATTAATCCTTAATCATCTCATTCCCTAAATAGTGATATGTATATCTTCTCCCTCTGCTACACACTTAGAATCAATTGATAACCAGTTGAAAAGTTGTCAGGATGTATCTTTTAGAGACAGAAAGCCTGTGGCTCAGTTTTAAAAGGCCAGACCTCTTTATTTACCTCTTCCTCTGCTCGGGTGGGCCCGGCTTCCTTAAAAACATCAGAAGAAAGGAATTAGTTGAAGAATCCAGGCAGTATAAAGACACCTCATTCCTGCCCTTCCCATTAAGTTGTGACTCACTCTCCAAGTGCGGTTGCTGCTTCTGAAGCTGTGTCACGTGCAGATTGCTCCCTGAGGGAGCAAACCCAGCATCTTCAACAACACGAGGGTATAAATAGTACAATTACAGCATTCTTTATGTCACACCAAAGACACTGCAAAGCTATTTACACTATTTATTGCAAAGCTATGGCATTATTAGCTACAATCAGTAAAACTAACACTAGTTTAAAATATCATTCCCTGGGAAATCCAGATTTTTCAATAGAAGAAAATGATAGAAGGGAGAAGGGGTAAGTTTGAGCGGAAAACTAATGAAGTTATCACTGAGTGAATCGCTTTGGTTGTTTTTGTTGTTTAGTTACTCAGTCATGTCCCACTCTTTGTGACCTCATGGACTGTAGCCCACCAGGCTCTTCTGTCCATGGGATTCTCCATGCAAGAATATTGGAGTGGGTAGTCATTTCCTTCTCCAGGGAATTTTCCTGAGACTGAACCCACATCTCCTGCATTGGAAGGTGAATTTTTTTTACTACTGAGCCACCAGGGAAGACCAAAAATGAAGTATAAAGATGCAAAAGGAAATGATAAAAACATTGAAAATGACAAGAAATAGGTCCTTGGGAATTCCCTGGTGGTCCACTGGTTAAGATTCTGTGTTTCCAATGCAACGTGGGTTTGACCCCCTGACTGGGGAATTAAGATCCTGTATGCCCTGTAGGGAGACCAAACATAAAATAAATTTTAAAATTGTTAAACAAACTTTTTTTTTTTTAAAGGAAAGAAATAGGTCTTTATTGAAAGACCTCCAATTATTGGCTTCCCAGGTGGCGCTTGTGGTAAAGAATCTGCCTGCCAGTGCAGGAGACCTTAGTCATGGGTTTGAGTCAGGAAGATCCCCTGGAGAAAGGAATGGCTATCCACTCCAGTATTCTTGCCTGGAAAATCTCATGGACAGAGGAGCCCGATGGGCTACAGGCCGTGGGGTCACAAAGTCGGACACAACTGAGTGACTTTCACTTCTTCAGGGAAGAACTCCACGCAGGCATTGACTTGACTTGTTGACATTTGGATGAACCATTGGCTGCCACCTCTGAGTGCCTTACTCGATTTCCTCCCCAGATCAAAACACTGTCTCCACGGGCATTACCAGTGAGACACGAGGACCAGACTGGGCGGTGTCCTGGGTTGGGGGTGGGTGCAGGGGTGGGGATCCGCATCTCTGCCCCACACCGGGTCACACCTTCCCTCTCCTGGGTGTGCTCGCTATGCCCCCTTAAAACTGACGACAGGTAGCAAATCCACAGGGCACCTCCTTTTCAGAGCAGCTCAGAGCAAAGCCACCAACTAGCAAAGATACAGGTTTCAAAGTGCTGAGGCCTGTCTCTGTCCTCTCCTCCCACAGGGAGGCTGAAACCAAACCCAGTACCTTGACATTCCTGGGGGGCACGACCCTTGTAGTGCGCTGTTGCCCAACTCACTGGCTTTGTGTGGGGGGGTTCCAGGCCAAGCCCCTGAGACCTCAACCCCTTTTCTGCAGGGCCCTGGCACGCTGTGACCCCAAAGCCAGGCATCCTAGTCCTGGCAAACAGCAGAGGTCACTATTGAAAAAATCTTGCCTGTCAGTCACTCTAATCCCTAATAGCTTTTAAGGCGCTTGGCCCTCGGATTCATCTCCGTCTCCCTGGCTTGAGGGGAAAATGCTACGATTGTTTTCCTTACAGTGTCAAGGCCCTGCTTGCTATCTTTCCCTTTTGATCAGCCACACTCAATACACACTGAACTGTCTCCTCTCCCCTCAAAGTCCCAAGTTGCCAAGCCAGTGTCTGCAAAGTAGTAGTACAGGGCATGCAGTTTTAGCCACTAAAGACATAGGAATGGACTGTCTCACGTTCTACATTCTATTTCACACGTTCTCCATTCTACTTGGAAACAGACATGATAGTCCCCTATGCATATTTTTCAGGATGCTCCCCACCCTATATAGTCCTCAGAAAATCCTGCCCATGTGTTTAAAAATTCATGACTTAAACAAATGACACTGCCCCCATGCCCTTTATTATTTTCTTTCTTTTTTTCCCCATGCCCTTTAATCAGCTGTCACCCTCAAGTTAGCAACTCTGTATCCAAAGCCAAATTTCTGATATGAAGAAAGCTGTTTGAAGACTTTAATTCACATATAATAAAAACTGTTGTGAAAAGATGAAAGACCCTGTGAAATATCATTCTATAAATTTCCTTAATAGTATCCTTCCCACCTCAGTCTTGCCCAGTGTTGGTTTATAAACACCAAGTTAAAATCCTTGTTTGCATGAAAAAGCTTTTAATCCTCTTTGTGATCTTCTGAAAGGCCATGCTGAAACCCTAACCGATGTGGGCCCCAATACTATGTCCTTCACCATCCGACCCACCCACGCAGAGTAGATCAGTATTTGAGAGCACAAACAAACAAAGCAGGGAAAAGGGATACAAGTGCCCTACCTCAATTAGGCAAACTAGATCTTATAGCTCTTATTTTTTTCTTGATCATTTGCATAATTGCAGTTCTTTTCTGAGTCACCTTGCCAGTGGAGACTTGGCTGCCAGCCCTGTAAATTGCTTTCATATAAATCTAAAAATCAAGAAGTAAAACACGTTGTCCCAATTAGCCAAAATCCAACCCAGTTCACTGTTGGACTCAAACAGGACTTTCTAAAGACAGATAAAATCAGTGCTGATCACTTTAGTATTCAACCCCTAAAGATAAGTTTGGTTTCCTGTCCTCCTCCAAGCTGAGAGCGAAGTAAAGCCTTAATATTCTCATTCAGGGTCACCGGCTGTGTTATCCTGTTGTGGAGGTTGCAAAATAAGACTGAGGTTGGGGGCAGGTGGTGAAAGATGAAGGGAACAAAGCCTCTTTACTGTTACCCAATCAGCCCCTGCCCACCTATAGGAGGCCTGGAGAGAACAGAGAAGCAAAACGCACCTCCATGAGGGTAAAGGACAGACGTGCTGGAGAGAGGTGTCTATACTGACTGACAAAGCGCGCTCTGACATATATGTTAGTGATTGCTTGATTTGTTTACATGGCAACTCGTTTATGCTGCTGCTCTTTGTTCTTGAGTGAAGATAGATCATCCAGCAGAGCAAATCTTTGTTTCTTATGAGCTCATCTGCTCCTGCAGTCTGCGGCCACACCTGTAATAATAATTATGGCCCACTGCTTGAGATGCTGTAATCCTTTCTAGTGAAACCAATTGTGAGTTCACAGATAGAATTTACTTAGCAAAGAGAGAATGCCTGAATTGATGTAATCAGCTTCATTAGTCCCTTTTATCAGTTACTCTGGCTGTTGTTAGCCTTCATTAAGATTCAGATGATTAATAGTTTTTAGTAACATGGAGGAATCTTTAGATTTTTCAAGGGAATTTTGAAGTTAACAAATTATAACTAGGACACTCTGGACAAGCATAATGAAGCAGTGTTTTCTAAAGAAAATAACCTGATACTGAGAGAGAAAAGAACTGATAAATGTGCACCTCAGATATTAAATTAATGAAGGAAAGAGAATCCATGTAGAATCACTGGAAGTAAACGCCTAAGAGATGGTGTCAGTAAATCATGTTTTGATCTTTCTTATGAGATGGGTATATGTTTCAACACTAATAGACTCAAGTATGTTGCTAAAATAATTCTGCAGCATGAATAATAGTCCACCATTAAGTCAGAGCTGTCTGATGGTTTTTCAAATTCACTGTCATTAAAATGAAAAAGTTTTAACACAGAACTTTTTTGTTTCAATTATACTGACTCTTAAGGACATGCAGGCCTTGTTCTAAACTAAGAGAGCTCCTTTTTTTTTTTTTTTTTTTTTCTGAAGAGGCATTGTTTCTTCTTGATATAATGTTCTTTACTAGATACTCCATAAGAAAAGGAATTTGTGATTATGGGCCTGTTTTCAGTTTGCAGTTAAAATCTCTCTTTTTTTTTTTCATACACAAAATAAGAGGAGTGGGTTTTTAAATCCATGTAAAGCAGATAAGGCTTTTTTTCTTCTACAAGGTTTCATTTCTAAAATCTGAGCCCAAATATTACAGCCTTCAATTGGTCTATTGTATTTTAGTCAGACAAAGGGTTTAGTCAACTGCAGTGGCATTTCAGCTTTTTAATCCTGTTGCAAATTACTGGATGTACCATGAGGTTTTTCTCTGGTATTTCAAATAAAATTCAACTTGAGAAAATAGAAGAGATGAAATGGAAACAAGTAAGGACATATCTAGGATAATGATAATGAATTAGCTTTATGAGGTCCATATTCATCTATGAAAAAATGTTTTTAGATAGAATGAGTGTGTTTTACAAAATATATATTCATGAAGGGAAAACTGCTTTTAGTAAGAAAGAACCCCAGAGTTTTACAACTAGCAATCAACATTGCCTCAAACAGTGGTTCTCAAAAGTGCGGTCCCTGGATGGGAAGCATCAGCATCACTTGGGAATGTATAAGAAATGCACTTTTTCAGGACACGCCAGTGACCTGCCTATTCAGAAACTCTGGGGCTGGAGCCCTGCCATCTGTATTTTAACATGCCCTTCAAGTGATTCTGTTGCCCACTCAGAGTTGGGAACCACTGCCTTAAATGAGTGCAGCAGCTTCCTATTCAACCTACTTACTTCTAGACTTCTTTCCCCAAAATTATTCTCCATGCTGTTGCCAGGATGCCCCTCAAAATTACTCATCAATCATGCCAGCCCCTTCTTTAAAACTCTCTCCCAGTCCCCCATTGCTCTTGGACAGGTCATTCCTGGTATTCAAAGTTCTTTACCCACTGGTTCCTGGTTAGCTCTGCAGCTCCATTTCTCCCTACTGCCCCTGACCACTCCACTCCTTCCACACCTGGCAGCCCATGTCCACATACAGGCACACACCTCCACAACCTGCCCACCCACAAAGTCTCAGTCATTCTGATCTCCTTTCAGTTCTGCAGGTACACTACAGGCTCCTTGTCATCCTGGGCTCTGGCCATTGTTCCTTCCTCCTGAAATGCACCTTGCCCCTGCCTTGTTGCCCACTTTTTCCTGCCTTTCTGCATCTAGATAGCTTGTTTTCATCCTTCCAGGGCTTGTGTTGATTCTTACTTACCTCCTTCAGGAAACTTTGCATGAACACTACCACCCATGCCTCGGCTGGGTTCCTTTAACAGGTGTTACCACAGAACGTTCTATATACTTCCATCATTGCACTCACCACCCAGAATTACTAATTTGTCTTTTTCCCCCTGACTAAACTATAAACTTCTAGATGGGAAGGGCAATCTCTTATAGTTTGGATATCCCAACCTCTAGCACAGGACTTGGTTCATAATAAGCATATAATAAATCTGTCTTGAATGAATGACTGTTTTCTTTGGTACAAAGATGAATAGAATTGGGTCCAGAGAGGTCAGGAGGCTTGACACATCTACTTCATTGGCATTGACACTCTGATCCCCATTAATGACTCAGTGTTCTTGTCATTAAATCATACTGTTTTTCAGACCCTAAGAAAACTCATTCCAATTATTCTTTTTTAGCTGCTCTACTCTAGAGAGAGAACTGGGATTCAGCAGTCTTTGGGATTCAATTTGTAACATTTTTTCTCACTTGATTATGATTTTGTGGTAAAATATTCTGGGGAAGGTGATACCAGGAATCCTGACTAATCATTTAGTATATTACCTCCCAAATTCTCTAGCACGCACAGGCCATCAACTGGCTGCATCATACAGGATTCCTCAGATCTTTGCAAGATTCCAGTGCTCTTCGACTTGAAAGGTCTTATAAGGTAGCTAAACCGGGAAAGTCACCTCACACAGTGGGTGAGAACATGGGCTCTAGCTCAGACTGGTGACTCAGCTCTCTCCCCCACCCTATGCTAACTACTGTGACATGTAAGCTTCAATTCCCTCATCTACAAAGTACAGGAGAAGCTGCTGCTTAGCATATGGCACCAGTGTGGAGACTAAAGAAAGGTGATTCACTGAATGCATTTAGCACAATGAAATGTAGAAAGTGTTTGAGAAATACGAGCAAAATTAAAATTAATAAGATGTTGAGAAATGTACTGACCAGTTTCAGCAGAGACCAGACTTATGGAAAAGTTGAAATGCATGTTAATATTGATTTTAGGCTAACGTTTAACTAAACGAAAGGGCACTGTTTCTTATATGTGTTATTTTGAAAATTTTTGTCTAGCAACGGAGATACTATGATAAAAATCAGATCCCTAAAGTTCAACATTAACATAATGGCACCATTTTTTTCAGCTTTATTGAAGTGTAATTGACATATAAAATAGTAAGATATTTAAAGTGTACATTGTGGTGATTTTATATACATGTACATTGTGAAAAGAGTCCCACCACCTAGTTAGTTAACACATCCATCACATCTTTAACCTTTATTTGTTGAAGAATAATAAAATTCTACCCTCTTAGGAAATTTCAATTACATAATTATAGTGTTATCAACTTTAGTTGCCATGCTTTACATTAGATTCTTAGATTTTATTTGTCTTACAGCTAAACATCTGAATCTTTTTATCAACCTCTCCTTATTTCCCCCAGCATCCTCCAGGTACCTTGAAAACAACTTTTCTGTTTCTGTGAGTTAAATTTTTTTTTTAATTTAGCATATTAGTGATACCACGCAGTCAGCATGTGTAAACTTTCCCTGTCTTTCATTTAGCATAATCTATTTCACTTAGCATAATGCCCTCATAGTGGCACTTTAATGTAAGTTGTTTGTTAAAGGCAAAACGTTTCAGCATTTAAAAATTTTCCCCCTTTTTCATTTGCAAAGATTGAACACACTATTAAGATCATGGAATTAAGACAACCACAGTATTTTTGTTTTTCAGAGTACAAGTGCTGTGCACAGGTTTGAGTGTAAAAGAATATGGTAGGCTTGTCCAATTAAGATTCTAACTCTTCCTGCTTTCAAATCATGGTTGGCTCATAATCTTACTCTGCACCCTTTAGAATAATCTAAACATTAAGCCTCTCTTGAATTCAGTGGGAACACTGTGCTCAGCCAGGCTTCATGAAGTAAGAGTAAGAAAAGAGACAGTCCTACAGTGAAAAATGGAATTTTCAGTTGTCCTTAGATGATGGCATTAGGAAGGATTCAAAGAAGGGATTCAATGAATTAGGCATGTAAGAATGAGTTGCAACTGGCCCTTTTATAGAGAGGCCCTTGTTAGAGCTGACACTCTGCTTTTGTATTCTCCAATGACTTCTGAAAGATAGTGTATACACTGCTTCAGAGGGATCAGGAAATTCACTGGTTTCATTAAGATGTTAATGTGTCAGTAGATGCGCTCACTGCATAATTAAAAAGGATCCAAACCCCTTTCTATTAATGAACAGATGGCCAATTTAATTACAAAATTGTTAAACATTTGCTGACTGTGCCTTCATTCTTGATACAGTACTAGGGCTTAGATGATCAAATACATACTCTTTATCGAGTCTATATTTTAAGATAGAAAAATCTGGCTTCAGCACTTACTAGCTGGGAAGTGTTACTTACCCTCTCTAAGCTTTAGTTTTCTGATGTGTTGAAGGGAAATCTGTAACACTGTACATTGTCCTTAGGTCTGATTGCTCATTGATAGGGCTCAGCAAGCAGTCTATTGCTGACTGATGGGGCTCAGCAAACATTAGCTGCTATAATGCAAACCCATTGTTTCAGATCTCTCATTGGAGGTTAAAAATGGGGAACACACATGACACACACACCACACACACATACACACATCACACACACACACACACACTTGCAAACAACTATGCTTGCACTCAGCTGAGATGGGGCAATAATATTGTGGAATCTAGTCAGCCCTTGAGAGAAGAATGACTGAGAATGTTTGTGCTTTTGCTGTTCTTTCACTTGAAGGTCTCAGAACACACCTTGGCCCCATCTCCTCACTCTCCTGGTCTGACCTACTCTACCTTTCTCTTTCCCTCTCACACCTGATCGTGCTCAGCACTCTCTCCAGATCTGTGATTTCACTCTTCTCCCACCAGCTTTCCAAGTACCCACCTCTTCTTCTCATTTTTCCCTTCCATCTTCCTCCCACTCCACTGCCAGCACCTCATTCTAAGAAGCAGCACCTATAAAGTTTTTCAAGAAAGCTCAGCTCTGTGTATTTTGTCTCATGCACACAGCGAACTGGTTTGACTGATTAATTGGTCATTGGTGCAGTCATTGGTTGATGGAGAGCTAGAGAGGAGAAAAAAAGACGGTTCGCTTCAGCTCTCCATGGAATAGGGGGCGTAAGATTAGTGATATCTCTAAAATTAATTCAGAAAGATAAAACAGATCGAAATAGACTTGTTCATTCTGTTCTGCAATTTGAGATAAATGAGTCTTCCTTGGTGCCTGAAGAGGATACTGTTGTACAACAAATTTGTACAGCGAATTCCCCTGCAGGGTCTTATAGACTGGAATTGAGAATCATTTAAGAAGGTATTGGATATGCTATGACTGGTAGATCATATTAAATTCACCTTCTTTGACCAACCTCTATGCTGTTGTCCGGGTCAAATGATAAATTACCTTTTCTTCAGAACCCTATTTTCTGCTCTGGAAATACGTGGAGCCCTGGATTTTTCACTTCATGCATCTATCCAAAAATGTAAAATTTTGTGAGTCCAGAGTTATATAGAATGAAAATGTGATTTCAGATAGACTAGTGAAAGGAAAAGGCTGAGATATATAATCTAAGTTATTGTTGTGATTACCCCGTAGAAATCATTTGACCTGTCTCATCATATCAAAATGCTGCCGGGCTGGCTTCACTTTTTAACTCTGATAAGTCATGACTGATAGGTTGTTTGGTCACATTTTCTCAATTTCAGAAGAAAATTTCACAATTTTCTTCATTCTGTTATATGAAGATGACTGCAAAATAGCAGCGTACACCAATACCACCGATCATGGCATGACCCCTGAGCTGCCAGCAACCATGAATGACAGCACTTTCATAGCTGACACACCCCCAGGGAGGTGCATCTTCTCATGCATTGTGCGGTGATGTTTTCTCTTACCTGTGCATTCAAACACCTCTGGTCAGAGCAGGGTCTCACCATGCCTTTTATTTTTCAATCATCACTTTTGAAATCAGCGTTTCTAATGTACAGTCCTAAAGAAAACTCTAGAGTCAGTATTCAGGAAGCTAGCTGAAGTCTTGATTTTTTGCTTTTGTTTTCTTCCTTCATACTCAGTTATGCTAGACCATTATGTTCATGGGCATATAGGAAAGAAGAATTAGGAATTTAGCCAATTACTAAAGTTAATTGCTGTTTTAATTGGATGCATATATTTATTAGACATCAGAAATCTCTATCAATTGCAATTTCCCCCCATTTGAAAGTATCAAATTTGACATACCTTTTAAAATCACAGATGTCTTATTTAGGTTCCTGGCTCTTTCTCCCAGAATGAATTAACTATACTTTTGGGATTTGTTTTTTTATGGGAGGGTGTTGATTTGTGAGTATAGAAGAAACAGACCATCAGAAACTTTTAAAACTTTACAAACCATGCATAAACAGACATGGGAAGGAATTTTAAGATTTATTGGATTTATTCAGCAGCTTCCATGCCTTCCCCCAAGGAACTAAGATAACAGTTGTGACTATGTTTATTTGAAAGAAGCAAAATTGTGTTAAATAGATACTTATCTTTTAGGAGTCATAGAGTTAGAAGTGATACTTTTTTCCTTATATGGATTTAATTGATACTGCTATAAAGTCCCTTTGTATAAAGATGCAAATAAAAATCACAAAATGTAACAAGAGAAAACAAGATTTATAATGCATGTCCAGAGAAAAAGGATCATCTTGCCCTCTCAGGAAAAAACAACTCCTTCAAATGAAACATAAACCATGCCACAGTCAGCAGATTAGAACTGAATCTAGGAAGGCAGTGAGGCAAGATAACGGACTCTGGATGGCAGCACCTCATTTTCGTCTCTACCTTTTCCTGCCTATAGAGAAGTATAAACCACCCCAGAGATAGAGGAAGGCTTTGACGAGCTGCAGCGACCTACTATAGACATAGCGTCTGATTTCAGAATCAGGGAGTATAGCCAACTTCTGTGCCTGGCTTTGCAAGTTTGATCAAAGTTTTAAGCAAAAATAGAGAGATAGGAAAAGACAAGTGGCTTAAAGATGGCTGTGATATTGGTAGATGCTTGATCAGAGCCTAAATGCAGAATTAAAATATTTATCTTTCAAACGCCTGGGGCAGTGGGACCAACAAAAAGCCTCCTCAGAAGAAATGATGAGGTTCATTGTTCAACACCCAGCATTTGAAGAGCTCACAGAGGTGGCAGACCGTGGGAGCCATTTCAACAGTAATACAAAGAAGCCAAATTTAGCGTCGTGTCTGAGGTCCCATAACCCCATCTAGGGGGGGTGTTATTTCTTTTTCGATTCTTTTCCCCAAATGATTGTAGTGTTGATTGCAGCTGGCTTCTAGATCGCCTTTCCAGCTCCTGTGTCCTCCTGTTCCTTACAAGGGCACATCTGGGGTTCTAACCTGTGAATACCACGCATCTTCCTATTTCAAGATGGCGAGGTTGGTGTTAGCGCTACCCTAAAGGAAAGTGGATCACGTTTCGAAACAGGAAGAACTAACCCATATCTATTTTGTTACTTGTGTTCTTCCCTGATTGCCAAGATGACAACTAGTGATTCTGATAAATTACGTATAAAACTAAGGCCACACCAAACGAAACCAAAGCCAGTACACTGATACATTCTGATTATAAGTTTGATGTGAGAGAGCTGGCCTTATGTCTTCTCCTCTGTCAGTGCTTTAGTGGCAATCTCTTGAGGGAACTTTGGGAGACTATACCCGAACCCAAAGAAATGTCTAAAAGGCTGGGCATTCCAGGCTCTCTTTGGCATATGTTAAAGGTGTTTCAGAGCAGGTGAGTCTTTTGTCCAGTTCCATATGTAAATAGGTAGCTCCTTACCCATTCATAAATAGACTTATTATCTGATATTTTTACAAAGCCATATGAAAATCTCTGAACAAAGTTTTGATACATATGCCAAGAGCTGATTTATCAAAGTTGAGATTAAAAGGTACCTCTGAGGGTCTATAGAATTATGATCCCTAGTCAGTTTGTGAAGATAGCCTTGTCTGTAAGTTTTACACCCATCTTAGCCCTGCAGAGCTGTATAAGGAACAAATACATCAGAGCGGTTTCATTCCTATCATTTCAATAGGTGTATTTGAAACTCAGTGGCCTACCAAGACTGAGAACAATTAGTTCTCAGGTAATTTTGTCTGATGTAACACGTCATTAAAGAGAATGCATTCCATCAATTATCTTTGTTTTTGTATCAATTCCTTCTCCTTCCCAGCTCCCAAGGAGAAATAACATGGAGTCTTAAGTACTGAACCTAATATCTGAGGTTCTCTTTATACCCAGTGAAGCTTGGACTTTGAGAATTCTCAACCCTTGTACTATACAAACGGTCTGAACTAAATGGATCTCACCCCTTGTGATTTTTCACAATGCTTCCATTGATCAACTAAGACGTCAGCCACCAAAGCAAATGTGGTGGTGACGTCATTGCTGATACAGTTCCACCAAATCACACACTCTAGGGAGGCAAGAAAAGTCAAGGTTGCAACATGCCGATGAAAGAAAGCATTGCAGCAGTGATAAGGAGACCAAAAAAAGCACTCAAATGTCAGCTGCTGAGCAGAAAGAAAAAGCTATGCAGACTACACTATGAGCACTGTACAATTACAAGCAAAAAATGTGACTGTGTCTTTTGGGGAGGAAGTGTTACTTTAATATGAGGCAAAAGTGCTAAGAAGTGAAATTTCAAATTCTACCATGTGACCTGGCAGGCAAAAGGAAACTATTATAGTCATCCTGCAGTGCACAAAATTTAAGCTCAGGATATTGTCATCTTTATCAGCAATAAGGTATATGGCAGTAAACATATTAAAGTTCTCCTAACTAAGGAACCTTCTGTCCTTTGCATCTGTCTGAATGGGTTTCAGAGTCTCAGAAAAGTGAGGATATTTCCAGAAGCACACATCTCTGAATAAAATAATTTCTTTTTATTTTAACCCTTCGATTCCTGAGCACAGGGGAGGGCAGTCTATGATAATTTGACCAGAAGTTGGCAGAAAATACTAAGAGCTTTAAGGAGTGGCAGATTCAGAGGGGCCAGTGAGTCCAGTATGGAAAGAGGGAAACTCCCAAGCACGCTGAGTACTTGAGGCTCCAGGACAGCCCTGCTTAACTTGGAAATGGGCAGTTATCATCACAGTGCTACCAGAGTGTATTAAAAAAAATCCAAAGACTTTTAAAATTCATAAAATCCAACAAATATTCATTGGATGTCCACTGTACCATGATGAAGAATACATAGTCTTTGCCCAGAAGCTGCTCATTTATAGCTGGGGAGATATACAAATAGGCAGTAAAGCACAGACTGGAGCAATGACTAAAATTAGAACTTAGGGGTGACAGAGGATAGGCATCTTTGTTAGGAATGGCTTCCCCAAGGTGCTGAAGTTACACCGGGGCTAGAAGGTGAGTCTGAGTTAGGTGAAGGAGGAAGAGGGTAGAAGGGCACTACAAATAGAGGAGAAACAATCTGTACAAATGCATAAAAGCAAAAGAGATATGACAACTTTGGGGAAAATGAATGGATTTCAGAATTTGCAGGAGTGTAGGGGACACCAGGGCTTCCCTGGGAGATCAGCAGTAAAGAACCTGCCTGCCAATGCAGGAGACTAGGTTTCCAACCCTGGGTTGGGAAGATCCCCCAGAAAAAGAAATGGCAACCAACTCCAGTACTCTTGCCTGGGAAACCCTGTGGACAGAGGAGCTTGGCAGGGTACAGTCCATGGGGTCACAATAAAGTTGAATACAGCGTGGTGACTAAACAGTAGCAATAGGGGGCACCAGGCAAGTGGCAAGTGAGATAAGACTACAGATTTAGGCAGGGACCAGTTCATGAATTCTATTTCCATCTCCTTTTGTTTCTGTATAGAATTTGCTTGGCCTTGAAAGAACTAAATGTCTTAAAAATCAGACTTTGATATATATAGTTTACTTTAACCTAAAAATACCCCAGATTATAGAACTAATTGTAAATTTTCATAAAAATCTTACTCAGTTCACTTGAGTCGCTCAGTCATGTCCAACTCTTTGTGACCCCATGGACTGCAGAACACCAGGCCTCCCTGTCTATCCAACTCCCAGAGCTTTCTCAAACTCATGTCCATTGAGTTGGTGATGCCATCCAACCATCTCATCCTCTGTCGTCCCCTTCTCCTCTTGCCTTCAGTTTTTCCCAGCATCAGAGTCTTTTCCAAAGAGTCAGTTCTTTGCATCAGGTGTCCAAAGTATTGGAGTTTCAGCTTCAGCATAAGTCCTTCCAATGAATATTCAGGACTGATTTTCTTTAGGATGGACTGGTTGGATCTCCTTGCAGTCCAAGGGACTCTCAAGAGTCTTCTCCAACATCACAGTTCAAAAGTATCAATTCTTCAGCACTCAGATGGTTCAGTTCTCACCTCCATACATGACTATTGGAAAAACCATAGCCTTGACTAGAAGGGTCTTTGTGGGCAAAGTAACATCTCTGCTTTTTAATATGCTGTCTAGGTTGGTCATAACTTCCCTTCCAAGGAGCAAGCATCTTTTAATTTCATGGCTACAATTACCATCTGCAGTGATTTTGGAGCCTCCCAAAATAAAGTCTTTCACTGTTTCCATTGTTTCCCCATTTGCCATGAAGTGATGGGACTGGATGCCATGATCTTAGTTTTATGAATGTTGAGATTTAAGCCAACATTTTCCCTGTCCTCTTTCACTTTCATCAAGAGGCTCTTGGGTTCTTCTTCACTTTCTGCCATAAGGATGGTGTCATCTGCATATCTGAGGTTATTGATATTTCTCCTGGCAATCTTGATTCCAGCTTGTGCTTCCTCCAGCCCAGTGTTTCTCATGATGTACTCTGCATATAAGTTAAATAAGCAGGTGACAATACATAGCCTTGATGTACTCCTTTTCCTATTTGGAACCAGTCTGTTGTTCCATGTCCAGTTCTGTTGCTTCTTGACCCGCATACAGGTTTCTCAAGAGGCAGGTGAGGTGGTCTGGTTTTCCCATCTCTTGAAGAATTTTCCACAGTTTGTTGTGATCCACACAGTCTTCACCTATTTCTCAATCATTTATCATTAAAGATCAAAAACAATAACAAAAAAATGGCAAAGCTTTAATCATGACTGATTCCAGGAGTAGGTATGTTTGAGGTTGTGTTAGAAAGGCCCCTCATTCAGAAATATGCCACATGACATCTCATTGGTGTAGTGACTGTCAGCGGAGCTCAGTTCCTCACCTCACCTTGTTCAGGTCAGTGCTCAAACGCCATCCTGATGCTGAAGGTTCCTGTGAAAACTAGCAATGTCTGCTCTCCCCAGACCTGCCCCCTTCGTATTTCCCTTCTCTGTTTTAGTTTATAAAAACTTAGAAACTTTTATACACTTTATTTGTGTATCTCTTTATCCGCTGTCTCCCATAAACTATACAAAAGCAGAGATTTCCTGTTGTTCGCTGCTGCATCCCCAGGGTATACAGTGCTACCTGTTATATAGTATTGTTCAATATATTTTAATGTAATTGGATGCAAAATTAAATAGTTTTGAATATGCAGGCAAAGGACATATACATACAAGATATCCTTATACATACAAGGACATCTAATCTAAGGCCAAGTTGGCAACACAGGTTAGCAGGGAATGGATGAATGATTCAGTGAAGTCATTTTATTACCTTTGAAAGTAAAAATTGCTCAGTCATGTCTGATTCTTTGCGACCCAATGGACTATATAGTCCATGGAATTCTCCAGGCCAGAATACTGGAGTGGGTAGGTAGCCTTTCCCTCCTCCAGGGGATCTTCCCAACCCAGGGATTGAACCCAGGTCTCCCGCATTGCAGGTGGATTCTTTACCAGCTGAGCCACCAGGGAAGCCCAAGAATACTGGAGTGGGTAGTTTATCCCTTCTCCAGAGAATCTTCCCAACGCAGAAATCGAACCGGGGTCTCCTACACTTGCAGGCGTATTCTTTACCAACTGAACTATCAGGGAAGCCCATATTTGCTTAGCCACCTTTTCTTTTTCCTAAAGTGGCCTAGCGTTGGAAGAGCTGAATGCCTACAAACTGGAATTTTTTTTCAGTCTCTGATCCGATAGATTATCCCCTTAATATCAATAAGACACAAAGCTATAGAACAAAGTGGGGCAATTATCCATACCGATTTTTAAATGTCTTTCTTCCGTGCGTGTGAGTCACTCAGTCATGTCCAACTCTTTGTGACCCCACGGACTATAGCCTGCCAGGCTCTTCTCCAGGGGATTGCCATTCCCTTCTCCAGGGGATCTTTCTGACCCAGGGAATGAATCCTGGTCTCTCACATTGCAGACAGATTCTCTTCCTTACATCATACCTAAAAGATAATTCCAAGTGGATTGAGTGCTTGGAAGTGAAAATTTTAGAATTAAAACAATATAATTTATTTTAAAATTTCAAATAAGGAAGAATTGCTTAAGCAAGACAGAAAAAGTACAAATTATAAAGGATCAGATTGGTAACTTTGACTGTATTAAGGGCATCTATTCATATATATTCACTTCAGATCAGTCACTCAGTCATAGTCAACAAAAGGGTCCAAAATGCAGTACTTGGATGCAATCTCAAAAATGACAGAATGATCTCTGTTCATGTCCAAGGCAAACCATTCAATATCACAGTAACCCAAGTCTATGTGCCAACCACTAATGCTGTAGAAGCTGAAGTTGAACATTTCTATGAAGACCGACAAGACTTTTTAGAACTAACACCAAAAAAAAAAAAGAAAAGATGTCCTTTTCATCATAGGGGACTGGAATGCACAAGTAGGAAGTAAAGAGATACCTGGAGTAATAGGCAAATTCAGCCTTGGAGTACAAAATGAAGCAGGACAAAAGTTAACAGAGTTTTGCCAAGAGAATGCACTGGTCATAGCAAACAGCCTCTTCCAACAACACAGGAGAAGACTCCAAACACGGACATCACCAGATGGTCAATACCAAAATCAGATTGATTATATTCTTTACAGCCAAAGATGGAGAAGCTCTATACAGTCATTAAAAACAAGACTGGGAGCTGACTATGGCTCGGATCATGAACTCCTTATTGCCAAATTCAGACTTAAAGAAAGTAGGGAAAGCCACTAGACCATTCAGGTATGACCTAAATAAAATCCCTTACAATTATACAGTGGAAGTGACAAATAGATTCAAGGGATTAGATCTGATAGAGTGCCTGAAGAACTAGGGATGGAGGTTTGTGACTAGGGATGGAGGCAGTGATCAAGACCATTCCCAAGAAAAAGAAGTGCAAGAAGACAAAATGATTTTCTAAGGAGCCTTGTAGATAGCTGAGAAAAGAAGAGAAGCTAAAGACAAAGGAGAAAAGGAAATATATAGCCATCTGAATGGAGAGTTCCAAAGAATAGCAAGGAGAGATAAAGCCTTCCTCAATGATCAATGCAAAAAAAAAAAAAAAAATCAGAAAGACTAGAGATCTCTTCAAGAAAATTAGAGATACCAAGGGAACATTTCATGCAAAGAGGGGCACAATAAAGGACAGAAACAGTATGGACCTAACAGAAGCAGAAGATATTAAGAAGAGGTAGCAAGAATACATGGAAGAACTGTACAAAAAAGATCTTCATGACCCAGATAACCATGATGGAGTGATCACTCACCTAGAGCCAGACATCCTGGAGTCCGAAGCCAAGTGGGCCTTAAAAAGCATCTCTGTGAACAAAGCTAGTGGAGGTGATGGAATTCCAGCTAAGCTATTTCAAGTCCTAAAAGGTGATGCTGTTAAAGTGCTGCATTCATAATGTATACCTTTTTAAAAAAGGAAAATTTCAAGTCATAAACTGACAGAAGATATTTATATGCATGTAACCAACAGAAGATTAAAATCAAGAATATTTCAAGAAAATCTATAGTGAATAGAAAAGGATGACTATGGCAATATGAAAGTGTACAAAAAAAAATGACATGCAAATTAAAACTACAAGAAAATACCATGTTTTACTTTTCAGTTTGGCCAGACTTTTTTAAAGTTGGAAAATATCAAGTCTTGGTGAGTCTGGAGTAACAGAGCTCTCATCCATTGCTTGTGGGTGGGTAATTGGTACAACTACTTAGGGGGGAAAAAAAAGCCTTCTGACCCAGCAGTGTTATTCTTAGGTAGATAACTTAGAAAAAGTTGCCCATGTATATCTAGAGACACAAGCAAGAATGCAAGATAGAAGTTTTGCTTGCAACAACAAAATGCTGGAAACAATTCGAACATACATTAATTATAGAATGGAAAAATGAATTTTACTAAAGTCACACAGCGGAAAACTCTGCCACAGTGCAAGAGAAGACCCACATTTCATATGTCAGCCTGGATGAACCTTAGAAACAGTCCTGAATTAAGGAAGGAAATCACAGAAGAGAGCATGTGAATCTGTTAAAATAATGTTCAGATCCAGGCACACTTAAGGAGTAATTTCTCTAGATATGTAGCAGAGTGATCCAAAAAAGCAATGAATTGTTAATAAGAATGAACTTAACACTGTAATTGTTACCCCTGGCTGAGGGAAGCCGTATGGCCGTAAGAGGACAAGGGCTAACCTTTTTGTTTGGGGATTAAAACAAATTCTTAAATTATCTTCCCTTGGCAGAATTTCTCTGTGTGAAGTATTAAAACAAAGCAAAAAGATATGGCTTAGCTTGAGATTTCTGAGGTTTTTGTAAAGCGCCTTCCACCATGTAGCATGACCACACTCTCTTCACAATTAAACTTTCTAAACATGGTAAATGTTACTATTCTCCCCATGAAGGGGCTCAATTAGCTCATGGTTCCAGTGTGTTCAAAGTCTGAAATGACTTTGCTCCCCTTCAAAGTTGTAATTGTGTAATACTTGCTTGTAAAGGAAATTGATGTGATCATGTCTGGCTAGCAGGAAATTAAGCAGATAAGTGGTCAGACCATTACACGCAAGCTCTAATGGACTGGCAGCTGGGTACCTGGCTCCCTGTATCACAAGCCTCTGTTTTGCCACACAGACTCTGGATTTTGTCTTAGTACTATTTTCATATCATCACCACATATCATTTTAATTACTGTAAAATATTTAAATTATTATAAACTAGTAAATAACTATTAAAAAGGAAAGAAAGCTTTTGCACAACTTCAAATGTGAGGCTTATATTCATTGGCCAAAAGGTGCTAAATAACTAGAACAAGGAAATTTAAACCACAACAGCAACAACTTAAATGATTTTTAAAGTATTATTAGGAATATTCTCTAAACTGCAGGACAGATTTATAACCATTATTTCTTGTAGATGGAGGTATTGTCTCCCCTTTCTGTATTTCAAAAGGGAAAAAAAATCAGTCCATAAAAGCACCGCTGCTGCTGCTCAGTCGCTTCAGTCGTGTCCGACTCTGCGACCCCACAGATGGCAGCCCACCAGGCTCCCCCGTCCCTGGGATTCTCCAAGCAAGAACACTGGAGTGAGTTGCCATTTCCTTCTCCAGTGCAAGAAAGTGAAAAGTGAAAGTGAAGTCGCTCAGTTGTGTCCGACTCTTCGCGACCCCGTGGACTGCAGCCTACCAGGCTCCTCCGTCCATGGGATTTTCCAGGCAAGAGCACTGGAGTGGGGTGCCATCGCCTTCTCCATAGCTAGAATCGTCATTAAAGCTTCTTATGACTTAGGAAGTGAGAATCCAGGTCGTGCGCGGAGGGAAGGTGAGGTCGCTGAAGGAGGGCCGAGGGGACCCTGAGAGCTCCAGGAACCAGCAGGTGGAGGCAGAGATCTGAAGCCTGTGTCCTGAGTTCAGAGAGCAGAGGTGGTCCAGGCAGTATCAGGAGTCAAGGCATTGTGCTCGTGGCCGGGATGAGTGAGCTCAGCAAATCCGAGGAACACCTTCAGGACCCAGGCGAGGCCCAGGGCCCTGTGCAGGCGCAGCACTTGGGGGCTGAGGTGGGGGAGGCCGCATCCCATTTGGCCTCCTACCCCCCAGCATCCTCCTCCACTCCTGTGGAGGCCTTGCCCCAAGAAATTCTGAATGAGATGGTGGGTAACTTGGTGAATTTCCTGCTCCTCAACTATCGAGCCAAGAAGCTGACCTCCCAGGCAGAAATGCTGAATAAGGTCTTCAGGGATAACCAGGAGCACTTCCCGGTGGTCTTCAGTCAAGCCTCGGAGTTCCTGCAGCTGGTCTTCGGAGTGGAGGTGAAGGAGGTGGACCCAACGGAGCACATCTATGTCTTGATTCCCATCCTGGGCCTCACCTATGATGCGATGCTGAGCGATGGGCAAGGCCTGCCCAAGGCCGGCCTCCTGGTGCAGAATGGAGACCCGGCCCCCGAGGAGGTGGTCTGGGGAGCACTCAGCAGGATGCGGGTGTGTGTTGGGAGAGAGCACGCCCTCTTTGGGGAGCCCAGGGAGCTGCTGACCCAAGTGTGGGTGCGGGAGGGATACTTGGAGTACCGGCAGGTGCCTGAGAGTGACCCTGCTCGCTACGAGTTCCTGTGGGGTCCCCGGGCCTATGCCGAGACCAGCAAGTGGCAAGTCATGGCATTTGTGCTCAGGGTCAGACAAAGGGCTTTGAGGGCCCTCCCACTCCTGTCTGCAGAGGCTGTGAGAGGGGAGGAATAGGGGGCCTGAGCCAGAGCAGCCGCCAGGCTGAGCCTTCTCTCTGTCCGCCTTCTCAGAAGGGAGGGCCTGGGCCATCTGGGGGAACCGGTGTGTAGCATCTTTTGGTTCCTGTTCTCTATGATGGCATGGGGATTCATTTCTGTTTTCTTTAGAAATCTGTCAAAGTTTGGTTTCAGAGAAGGTTAAAGAAACTTCAGTATCTTAGCTTTTTGAATGATATTGATCCCATTGTGTTTGTGGTTACCCAGTGAACAAACAGGAGTTTTGCTGTTTTTTTTTAAAAGAGATTGGGAAGTCTTCCGTTTTGTTTTGTGGTCCTGAACAGAATACAGTGGAATAGGAATTAGAACTGCTTTGAAAATGTGAACTTAATGTAGCAATAGTATTGAATGGAGAATTAAATAATAAAAATAATTGTAGTGAATTAAAAAAAAAAAGCTTCTTATGACTTAGTACAATTTTCATTTCTTTAAGTCATGGAAAACTTAAGTAGATAGTTTGTACTGCAATGAACATAAATACAAACATAAATCACTATTATATTCTACTGTTATCCTTCAGATATCAAAAAATAAAAACAACAACCTCCCCCAAACCACATGTATCTTAGCATACAGTTGCTGTACCTAGGTTTGCGGAATTATAGTTCCTGTTTTAGATCCACAAAGGAGATGCCTAAAAGGATTTTGAGAGGCGAACCCTATAATGAGATGAACTCAAAAAAATTGTTTTCAACTTCTTTGCCAGTAACTGTGAGATCTTGAATATGTCTTATTATGTTGGGGGACCCTGTTTCCTTGTTTAGGCTCTCTCTTGAGGTTGCTTCTATTTTAATATTCTATGCTAATTTCACAGTCTGTCTTTAAACTAAAAGATGTACTATTTAAGGATGTAACTCACGTGCTTGGCAGGGGCAGGAATGGCAGTACGATGAACCATTAGAGGGTTCACCCTGCGATACTGGCTTTTTAGGATGTCTTATGCCCAGAAACTCGTGTAGAGTAGGTGCTTCACAGCTATGTTAAATAAATGGGTGAATGAATGGAGGAATAGTTTAAATTCAATGAAGCTACCAAATCTTGTAATTTGACTGCAAATCTGCGATTTTTTTTTACTTCATTAGAATATTGTAGCAAATTCTATGCATGAGTTTTAAATTATCTGATTTTTGGGGGGAAGTTTTTTTAACTCCTAACCTATCCAGGCCTTCCATGGCCTACCCACAAACCAGCAATCTAAAGAAATGGAGTTTTGAAACAGTTGGAAGAATCTGATTAGAAAGCAGATATTTACTTTTCACATTAGCATTTTATTGGCCAACTGACATGCCTTCTATATCCACTCACTAAACCATCTTGGGCGTGTTAATTCTCCTTCTTGGGTCTCTGATTCTTTGAAAACTAGAAATAATGATGTTGACCTATTTTGAGGAGGAAACAGCTAACAAGTCATAAAGATCAAAATTCATCACTGAGCCTCTGGAAGGCTAATCTGTAACATCAATCAGTGAGAGTCATTTACTTGGTTGTTTTCCTTTGGGGAAAACTTCTGGAAATGAAGCAGTACCCATTATGAAATTCGGGTTTTTTCCTTCCACAGTTGCCAAAGGTTGTTTGGATTGTTGTTTGTTGTGGGTTTTTTCCCCTTCTAATTTTCTGACAGAGTTTTGGAAGTTAGATCATTATTCTTGTGGGGTATCTTTTGAGTAGCAGGTCAAGATTTTGTTGATGATTCATCAAAAGAAGTAATGAGGAGGTGACTAAAAGTCCAGGGGTAGGTTCTTTGTGAAAAAAATCTAGTCCTGAATCCAGAAATACACTGTTATTAGAGACAGTGTATTTCTGGATGGTTATTGCTAAATTTTGGATGGGCACTTTTTAAAGACATTATCACAAAGTTATGAAAATATTTTATCAAAAATGATCTGATCTTGATATAAAGATCATGCCTAGTTTTTATGAAACTAGTTTCTCCTTGCTTACAGGTTTTACTGACCATGGTAGTTAATCTTAACATCTGTTAAGGTCACTTGCCTTGTGCAATAATAACTTATCAAATAGCAGGGTATCAAAGAGTGACGATCACCCACGCATAGTACACCACAGGGCCCAATTCAGTACTGGTACAGGGGACACCACAAGCTTGGTAAACAATAGGCATGATGTGGCCTGTGCTAACAAGAGTGGGTTTTCTTTCTGTCTAGCAGTGGAAATACAGTCATATAATGATAAATTTTGGCCTCACAGAGTTGAAGCTAGTATCATTAGCCATTTATTGCAAAGGAACTTAAATCTTTTCAAATTAAACTCATGATGGATTTTAATCACTCAGTTCATGTTGGTTAAGTGATTATGCCTCAAGCCATTATGGTAATAATCATTATTAGCAAGAGTCTGTTTTTACAATGTTTCTAACGTTTAAAATTAATCTAGAAGTCAAAAGCCATTAAATCATTTTACCTGCAGCAAGATTTAAACGATATTTTTCACCTAACTGCGATTTAAAAACAAAGCTAAGAAGGCGGTGGAAAAATACACAAGAATATCAACATGTTAACTACAGCGCCACCATGTGACCAAACGCTAAATTCCACATAGAAGTAAAAGCAAATACACCAAGGAAAAGAAGTATGTGTAAAACAAACCACAGGAAAAATACCTCAGATGGACACTGGTTATTGGCCTGTAATGCAAGAAAAAAAAAAGTACGCTTGAGGGATGTAAAAGAGTTGACCATCACGTATAAGATGGTGTCAGCTCCCAGCATGAAGAATTAAGTATGAATGAAAATTACTGTATAAAATTTTTCAAGCAAGTCTTCTATCATCTGAGAAATCTGTTACCCTCTCTGGGTGTCCATTTTCACACCTACAAAATTTTAGAATCAGACTAGATGATTTCTTAGTCATTTACCAGGCCAGGAGTCCTATGGAAAGAATCACTTCCAGGCATGTGGCTCAACAAATTTTATGCAAAAATATGCAAGTAAATTCTTATACAGTATGAAATTGTACTCTGATAGTCTAGTTAGTGGCATATACAAATTGAAGTAAATCACTAAAGGTATTACAGAAAAAAATAGAAAAACAGAGATATCACCTGACTCCAGAAAAAAATAATTTAGAAATAATTCATATCAGTAATGTTTAAAACATTTATACATTCATATATCAAGTATGTCTTGATTTCCAATGATGTGCCAGGCATGGTATTTAGTTTTAGGGATTATAACATAGTTAGAAATTATTCTCCCAGTAGGGAGAGTAACAATGACAGAAGGAACTCAAAACTGTGTGAGGCTAAGGGAGACAAGGGTTGAAACAGGATGAAAGATTAGATCAGTTTCTAAGAAATATGTAAAGTCAATCTATAGACTAAAGAATCTGACCCCACTCATTTGACTTAGCCCTGGAAATGCTGTTTTCATTCTTAGGCCAAGCATCATAAACTGAAGACCAATCAACCAAACAAAAATGACTAAGGGAATGACTAATGGGAGAAAGTTAAGAGGAGCTAAATATAAAGGAACTGACTATATAGACTGACTAAACCAGGTCTGAAAATAGAACTCTGATGAGGGTGTTATTGTTTTACAGGGTACACAGTGATAACCATGGAAGTGAGCAGCAACAGGAATTAGGAAGAGGAAAATTTAGACAGCGTCGGAAGAAAAAAGCTTCCTGTCAGAGAAAATCGTTAGCCTAATACCGTCCCTCAAGGAAAATGTTAGGCTCTGCTTGTTGATCTGTGGGGAGCCCACTGACCTTTAGTCTTCCAGGAGGACAGTGGCCTCTCAGCCTCTCGTTGACACTCTGCCAATGGTAAGAACAGGAGTGGGAAATCGAGAGGAGGAGCGGCCAAGGCAAAGCAAGTGTGTTCCTAATGTAACGCAGACGTGGATTTTGCGGTTTTTCAAAATTACAAACTACCCAGCGAAACCATTTCCCCCCCTTCACTTGTTGTTTTTCTCCCACTGATTTGAATCAAGGAGGCCCAAATCTCTTACTTCCCCGGAGACAACTGAATCCCAATTCTTAATGCCTTAACTAGACATACTGCAGGAAATGTGGTTTGAAAGAAGTCACACTTGCCATGCAGAGCAATTGAAATTCCTTGTTCTCTCTCTCCTGTCCTGAACTAATGCAGAAAAAGTCACCTGGCCACTGCGAGTTAGTTCAGGAGCACTCAGTCTGATGACTTCCCCTGACTCGTCTGCCTCCTCGTGCGCCGTGACAGTGACCTCCAGGGAGCCAGAATGTCCTCAAATCTTGTTGGACAAACTCTCAGTCAGCCCATGCTCGCCTCTGGTCAGACCGTGCCAGAGAGAGACAGAGCGTTAATTATCTTCTGTTGCCATTTTAAAGGGCAGGAAACATAAACGCTCTGTTGTTTCAGCAACTGCCCTTTGGGTTCTGTAAGGGGGCACCTTTGCTTGGCTGCCATTCCCGGTGTAGGAACTGGAGCCCAGAAGTGTTATTCTCATGACTTCTGCCTTGTGGTCTGGACCTTGGCTCTTTTGGTTACTTATGTGACTTCCGACTTTAACCGTCTGCTTTGTTCCTAGATTGGCAAGTGACTGCACTGTTTCTGGTTTTCTGGCTTTTTTTTTTTTTTTTCCCTACATGTAGGCTTTGACCTTGATGTTGATTTATAGAACTTTGTACTAATCTTTGCTTGGATTTATTGGGTAATTTTTAAAAAATTATTTTAGGCTTAATCTGCTCAGTTGTGCTGGGACAAAAACTCTTTTTTAGTTTTCACACCTGTACCTAAGTATTTATCATGAGAAAACCTGCTTTTCTTTTGCCATTCTATGTACAAAGGAATCATTACAGTAACAGTGATACTCTGCTGAAGTAATATAGTTTAACTTATCATTTAATCTATAAGTTTGTAACTAGTTATTATTACAGTATTCACTTTTTCAGGGAAGGGGCTTTTTTTTCTTTTACTGATTGTACATTTTTTCCCCCCAAAGAAGCGAGGTAGTGGAATTTTTTGGTTTGTTTTAATATGAGTGGTTAGAAATATAGGTTCTAGAATAATTGTATAACTGATATATCCAATTGGTTTACTAGAGCATTAATCATCATAACTTATTATGTATACTCTATAATTTTCTTGCATAAGTAAATTATTATTTCTTTTAAGTACAGCTGGCATTCACATTTCTCCACCCTCCATAATTTAGACATTTTGATCAATAGACAGGTAAATAGATGGTCTTTCTTGATGGGTTATAATTAAAGTACCAAACACTTACTTATGTCAGAAAATAGACTGCCTTAAAATATACCTATGAATGTGCCTCAAGTGGACCCATGTGACTTCAGGAGCAGAAAGTACTTATAATAGAAAATTGCAATTCTAAACTATGGTGAAGTACAAATACTAAGGCTCCAACACTTGCTAAAACTGTGACACAACTTATAGAGATTCTCTGATTTATAGAAATATCAATCCATTCCCCTTCTTGTTCTCAGCTGCTCCCAGAGAGCAAGTTGACAAGAAGAGCATCAGTTACCTTATCTACCTAATTTCTCCTTGGTAATCTGCTGAATTGTCAGAGCATATGACTAGGGTATGGAAGATATAATGACTTATTATATCTTCAGTTCAGTTCAGTCACTCAGTCATGTCTGACTCTTTTCGACCCCATGAATCACAGCACGCCAGGCCTCTCTGTCCATCACCAACTCCCGGAGTCTACCCAAACCCATGTCCATCGAGTCCATCCAGCCATCTCATCCTCTGTCATCCCCTTCTCCTCCTGCCCCCAATCCTTCCCAGCATCAGGGTCTTTCCCAATGAATCAACTCATATGCTAAACCATACATTCTCCCCTACCCAATAATTTGTGACATAGCCTTCTAGGCCACATGGATTTTGGAATTCTATCTAATACAACCATTTTGCACCCGAGGTATGAACCATAAATCAGAGGTCAACCTAATCACTTGGAACTTAATGGAACAAAAACAAACAAACAAAAAAAAACCCTCATCTCTAAATCACTATGCTATGCTTTTTTATGATTAAGCAATAGGTAATAATTAGATATCAAAAAATTTGTAAATAACAGATCCTAAATCTGAATTGTAGACCCTTAGACATTTGAGAAAATAGATTTTAATTATATCTAGTTTGTTAATTCTATCAGTTTAAATACATGTAATTACCATTTTTATAGATTATAAAGGTCAGATGTTGGCTGCTTCATAAGGTTTAACTACTTAAAATCAGAGGATAATAAGAAATTTCATTGAACACAGTTATGTGCTAGACATTCTATTAAACACGTTTTTTTAATCATATTAGAGCTTCATAAAACCCTGCAAGGTAGGTAGTTATTATTCCCATTTATAGAGGAGAAAATGATGTGATTTGACAAAGCCATTAGGTTTTGGTTTAAACCTGTGTCCTCTCCATTTGCTATGCTGCTCCATATGTTGAGGGGATGGCTCCACTTCTAGTCAATGAATTATCTCTAAAACACCCCTAAAGTTTACTCAAGTAGCCTCTTGTTAAACCCTCTAATATTCAACCGTTCACTGAATACTCACTACCTTTCAGTTCAGTTCAGTCACTCAGTCATGTCCAACTCTTTGCAACCTCATGAACCGCAGCACGCCAGGCCTCCCTGTCCATCACCAACTCCTGGAGTCCACCCAAACCCATGTCCATTGAGTCAGTGAGGCCATCCAGCCATCTCATCCTCCATGGTCCCCTTCTCCTCCCGCCCTCAATCTTTTCCAGCATCAGGGTCTTTTCAAATGAGTCAGCTCTTCCCATCAGGTGGCCAAAGTATTGGAGTTTCCACCTTCAGCATCAGTCATTCCAGTGAACACTCAGGACTGATCTCCTTTAGGATAGACTGGTTGGATATCCTTGGAGTCCAAGGGACTCTCAAGAGTATTCTCCAACACTCAAGTTCAAAAGCATCAATTCTTCAGCGCTCAGCTTTCTTTATAGTCCAACTCTCACATGCATACATGACTACTTGAAAAACCATAGCCTTGACTAGACGGACCTTGGTTGACAAAGTAATGTCTCTGATTTTAATATGCTGTCTAAATTGGTCATAACTTTCCTTCCAAGGAGTAAGCATCTTTTAATTTCATGGCTGCAATCATCATCTGCAGTGACTCTGGAGTACCAAAAAATAAAGTCAGCCACTGTTTCCACTGATTCTCCATCTATTTGCCATGAAGTGATGGGACCGAATGCCATGATCTTAGTTTTCTGAATGTTGAGCTTTAAGCCAACTTTTTCACTCTCCTCTTTCACTTTCATCAAGAGGCTCTTTAGTTCTTCACTTTCTGCCATAAGGATGGTGTCATCTACATATCTGAGGTTATTGGTATTTCTCCCAGCAATCTTGATTTCAGCTTGTGCTTCATCCAGCCCAGCATTTTGCATGATGTACTCTGCATATAAGTTAAATAAACAGGATGACAATATACATCCTTAGTGTACTCCTTTCCCAATTTGGAACCAGTCTGTTGTTCCATGTCCAGTTTTAACTGCTGCTTCTTAACCTGCATATAGGTTTCTCAAGAGACAAGTCAGGTGGTCTGGTATTCCCATTTCTTTCAGAATTTTCCACAGTTTATTGTGATCCACACAGTCAAAGGCTTTGGCATAGTCAATAAAGCAGAAGTAGATTTTTTTCTGGAACTCTCTTGCTTTTTTGATGATCCAGTGGATGTTAGCAATTTGATCTCTGGTTCCTTTGTCTTTTCTAAAACCAGCTTGAACATCTGGAAGTTCATGGTTCACATATTACTGAAGCCTAGCCTGGAGAATTTTGAGCATCACTTTACTATTGTGTGAGATGAGTGTAATTGTGCGGTAGTTTGAGCATTCTTTGGCATTGCCTTTCTTTGGGATTGGAATGAAAACTGACCTTTTCCATTCTTGTGGCCACTGCTGAGTTTTCCAAATTTGCTGGCATATTGAGTGCAGCACTTTCACACCATCATCTTTCAGGAGTTGAAATAGCTCAAAGGGAATTCCATCACCTCCACTAGCTTTGTTCGTAGCGATGCTTCCTAAGGCCCACTTGACTTCACATTCCAAGATGTCTACCTTTGGATACAACCAACTCCAGTTTTGTATATTTGTCATTATATTTCTATTTCTGTTGTCAAAATCTGCCTCCCTGTAATCGTTGTTTCTTCCTGTTTCTGCACCCTGGGCCAACCCAGGACAAGTCTAATTGCTCATACAAGCAGCAGTCCTCAAAATCTTCACCTTGCTGGTGAGGGGCCATCCTTCAGGGCACAGTCAGTGCATTAAATCAGAACCTTCTGCATGGTGCTGTTTTCTCAACAGGAAGAACACCTGGAACTGGAGACTCGAAGTCAGATTGGCTTTCCATCCCTTTCAGTGACTGGGGATTTTGTGCTTCCCACAGCTATAAACTCTATGAGGTTAGAGGTACTGGTCCCCACAGAGAGAATACTCTTCAGGGAATAATGAAAGGATCCCATTGAATCTACTCCTGGCTATGGCTGTTGCTGGGCCACCGTGGACCAGCAGGCCAAAAGAAAAGTGACCATAGCGGGTCACTGGCAAGGTAATTTACTCTGATCAACAGGAGGACAGATACGGGGCTGCTTTTACACAGTAGCATCAGAGAAAAGTATGTGTGGAACCCAGTGATCCATTTGGGCCCCACTGATACCTCCTTGCCCCACTGAAGTGGGTAACGTGTGTAGCAACTTGATCTGAAAAACATGATTGTTGGAGCCTGAGACATTTAAGGAATAAAGATTCAGGTAACACACTTGGTAAGGCACTTAGACGTTTCACAGTGGTAGCTGAGAGTGGGGGAAATTTAGGATGCATAATGGAGGGTACCAGTTACAGCCCTGAGACCAACTGCAGGGATGAGAACTCTCATTCATCCCATTAATTTCCCTGTAAATTTCCCCTCATGAAGGGAGGCCCATGGGAACCATGGAGGAACTCTGCCTAAACCTAACTGGAGAAATAGATTTGTGCAGTACAAGTAGGCGGGGGTCATGATGGCACAGATCTCCTGCTCTGGGGAGCATAGCTGACTGCTGGCCCCAGTTCCTCTCCTCTGGGTCCATTACAATGTTCACACTGACCCCGGACTCCGCAGGGTGCTCTCAGCCAGTGACTGAGGGCAGTGAAGTCCAGCCGATTCTTACCAGACACAGAGTTTCTAGGACTTATCATTTGAGTTTTGAAATTCCCGAAGTTCTCGAGTATGGCTAAAACCTTCCTAGAAATATATTTTTTAAAAAACAGAATTTATTGAAATATCATTGATTTATAATTTTGTGTTCATTTACAGAAAAGTGATTCACTTATGCTGCTGCTGCTGCTGCTGCTTAGTTGCTTAGTTATGTCTGACTCTGTGTGACCCCATGGACTGTAGCCCACCAGGTTCCTCTGTCGATGGGATTCTCCATGTAAGAGTACTGGAGTCGGTTGCCATTCCCTTCTCCAGGGGATCTTCCTGACCCAGGGATCGAATGTGGGTCTCCTGCATTGCAGGCCAATTCTTTACCACTGAGCTGCCAGGGGAGCCCAACTCAGTTATATGTGTGTGTGTATACTTTTCCATTATAAGTTATTACAAGATACTGAATATAGTTCCCAGTGCTATACAGTAGGTCCTTGAGAGATTTTATACACAGTAGTGTGTATATTTTCATCTCAAACTCCTAACTGATCCCCTTCTCCTTTTCTTCTTTGGTAACTGTAAGTTTGTTTTCTATGTCTGTGAGTCTGTTTCTGTTTTGTAAATAAGTTCATTTATATCATTTTTTTAGATTCCACGTGTAAGCCATATCAGAACTATATTTCAATCTGAGACTCCTTCTACCCAGTCCTCCTCCTCCCCCCATCCTTCACAAGTCTAAGACCTGCATCATAGTCTGATGCTCTCTCCACCCACTCCTGCTTCCTCCCCTTTATCCTTCACAGGTTTTTCACGGAATAACTCTCTTGCCTCTCTAATCTTACCTTGGTGACCGCTTCTCAAAAGACCTGAGCTGACATGGAAACCAAGATCACTGCAGCGTGGCTCACTGTCATCTCTGACCAGATTTGAGCAGCATCACAGTGTTTTCACCAATACTAGTACTCGGCCCCTTTCCACCAGTTATGGGAACCATAGAGCCTTCTCCAGAGAGAACCAGGAACTCATTTTCCATGTAACATCCTCCTGGCCTAAGGGAGTTCAGTGTGGGAGATGGAAGATGATTAAACAGTTAAGTTAGTTTTACATGTGGCTTTTAAGCCTTAGTAAGTTCTTTGTATCCATAATCTGTGTCAGCATATGCCCATCCTCTTCTATCATCTAGCTTGTAGGTCATCAGTAAATATTTCTTGTACTTTTTCTCATACCACCAGTTAAGGGCTTCAGTGTCCTCAAGGTAGTATGTGCCAGGCAGTTTCAGCTCCTTCAGTTTTTCTTCCACAGGAGAACAGCGGATTCCTACACTGTGCTCAGGGGACTTCCTTCCAGTGTGTCTTCCCGGGGTACACTTGCTCTTTTCCACATGTGAAGCGTACAGTGTATAGCGTTAGAGCAGACTGCTTAAATCCTGGTTCCGACACCTATTCTGAAAACAGACCCATCAGTTAACCTCAGCCTGGTGTCCTCCTTGCTAAATGGAAGTGATGCTATCTCCCTCAGGTGGTTGTTAAAAGTATAAAGTAAAATAACAGTTAAAAATTGTAAAAGAACATGTAAAGATTAGTCATCATTATTTTTTTACTTCCTCTCCATTGAAACAGGTCCTAAACCACAGACATCCCAGTTTGACTAGATGATCAATTTCCTCAATTCTTGGTTCTCCGCTCTGAACATGAATTTACTCTCATTCTCTATATGATTATAAGCACAATACCGCACACCTATTTGGAAACAACCAAAACTGCTTCACTATCCTTCTGTTTTCTGTCTGAATTAGTATATTCTAATCTTTCAAAGGGAAAATACCCAAAATGAATAATTATTTTGACATATATCTAACCCAGTGACCTACACAATTAAGCCCATAATGCATGCTTAAAATGATAATCATGGTAAGTTGTACTGAGGTACAAATATTTACTGTCCCTCCCTGGTGGGTCTTTCTGGTGAAGCCCCTCCCAGTGACAAGATTGTATTCCCTAACCAGAGGCATCTGTCTTGGCCACATAACTCGCTTTGTCCAATGATATGTTATTAGAAATGATGTAAGCCACTTCCAGGAAGAAACTTTAAGAGCCATCATATGGTCCACCATTGGTCTCCTCATTTAACCTGAAAAAGCCAGTGTTTCACATAGAGGCTTCTCCTTCGGCTTAGATATCCAGTATAGAGAACCTATGGCAGACATAGCTTGTGAAAGAGAAATAAACTTTCGGTTTTGTGCTGCAAAAGCACTTGATTATTCTTAGAGCCCACCTAAGCCCACCTAAAGCTGACTGATCAAGTCATAATAGCATATTGTCGGAGTACACCATTCAACTTCAGTGAGTGCATCACTCCACAAATGGGTATGCAAGAGAGAGCATGTATATTTTCTGTATATTAACTGGACTCCTTTCTTTGAGGGTAAAGCTTTAAGAAACCTTAGGGCTCTTTGTGCTTTTCACTTTGCTATGTACTCGTCTCTGCTTACAACCCACAGAGACTGAGACTGTTGCTGGAGTAAATGTATGGGGAGGACTGGAAAATATAAGTGGAAAACAAATCTCAAATTATTATTTAGCCATCCTCTTTACAAAGTAATAGAATGTGAGAAAAGAATGCAGGGTGGACCGAAATCAGATCAGTGTGATATTTTGCTTATCATGAACAATTCTCTTTCATTAAAATCCTAGGAATTTTCAGTTTACTATTGTAGACATATTTTAAAAAAACAAACATGGAATTCTTAGATTTTGCTCTACTTTATCTTTAAAAACACAAATATGCTTGTAATTTTCTTTGTTCTACAATTCTGTACAAAAAGAAACTAGAATGAAACATATGGATGCAAAAAAATAAGTTTCATTTGTTGCCAAATATCTTCTCTACATAACATCTGGACCTATAGAACATCTGCACAACTTTTCATCTGGATGTTTGGCGAATACAGAGAAAATATTTCCTTTCTAAATCTAATTCTTACACAGTGCTAGTCTAATAGCATATTTGTTAACGCTTCTCATATCCTATTATTTTATCAGATAAAATATGGATACAATTTTGGAGCATGAATTGTTTACTGTTGGGGTGCCTGCCCACGTACAAGCTCTGATCATTAAAAAGGAAATATTTTTGGTGAGTTCTTTCTCCACAAGCCATCAATCTATTTCAAGAGAGATTAACAATAGAATGTATCAAAGCACTCACTTCATGTTCAGTGGTCTCTATTGTGCATGCCCTTGATGGGAGATGAGAGAATTCTATTCTTTGGCCAGATGCTGATATCATCCTAGAACATCTGCATGGATGTCTGTGTGGCACTTAGGGTAAGGGGGGAAATTTGATTGTGCCCTTGAGGGTACGGAACATGGAGACAAGCATCATAATCATCCTTTACAGAAACTCCAAGGGACTCAGTTACATGTTTTTCCCTTGTCAACATCTGTCAAGAAACACATGTCAATTACTACTCCATCTTTTCTCAGGTAATAAAGACACAGAGAACTCCCCAATGAACAGTCATTATCTTTCCGACAATACGCCCAAGGCCTCTGCTTTTGGATGAAACCTTCATAAATTTGTTGTCATTTTCTACTTACAGGGATCTTGGAAGAGAAAGAGGCCTGAATGGAAGGAAAAGATGTGACTTTTAGTATGGAAAACATACATGAGTGTCCCTTTCAGAGTATTTAATAAAAAGAAAGGCAGGGTAAAATTTAGCTGAGCTATTTCACCTTCTCTAGAGCCATCCTTGTGTTTTACTGATAAGATCACCTAATAGCTGATTTCTATTCAGTCTCATTCTTTTATGTTTGTACAGCTTTATCTTTTATTTTTCATCTTATTTATTGGCTTATACAGGCGTGTATACATGTACACATGCACCTTAGCTAGCAAAAGCCTCTTCTAAAGTAGTGAACACATACGTGGTGATGCCCCTCTGTATGCCTAGGGTGAGCCCTCTAGGGCCTGTGCTTCCAGATCAGTGGTATGGGAACTAAGATACTATTTATGTGTACCTTGGGTAATTTCATCTTCTTCTAAGAGACAGCCAAAAAGTAATGTACAGAGGTCTAATTTTAGCAGAATCTTTTTATATAATTTTAATCTGTTGAACAGCATTAAATCATCATTTTCCCTAGATCCCAAATGTACCATTTGTCATGGCTTTTCAACACAAATCAACAGAAAGGCTCCATATTTCAGCTCAGACAGGTGGATAAGCATCTGAAAATAGGTGAGCACAGAAGTAGAGAGCTTACTTGTAAAGAGATGTCAGTAAATTGCCAAAGTCCCTCTGGTAAGAAAATGGTTAGAAAGAATTACCAAATTTCACTATGAGTAGCTTAAGATGACCTGAGACCTCATGATCTGTGGTAAGTTTTCCACCTTGCTTTTTCTCCCATGTAAATTTTGTAGGTTATGATTCCTAAGCCAGTTGACTAATGTAAACCCCTACATGAAAAGGGGGGAGATTTCTTAACCAGAAATAGTTAACTGATAAAAACTTACAAATCAAAATACACACCAAAATTGCAGAGAGCCATATGAGAGCACAGAATTAGGAATGCAAGGAATTCTGAATTAAGGAGAAATGAAAAGTCATAGGAGGCAGTCAGTCTTCCAGCTTTAGTACTAAAACCTAAGTTTGAACCTCTACCCCCGCACTTACTATCTTTATGATCTTAGGCAAGTCAGGACCTTTCTGGAGATTCAGTTTCTTAATTCAGTTTCTTACCATTCCTACTTCACAGTAGTTTGGTAAAGGGAAATACATCGGATAATATACATACAACTGTTAGCACAGTGCCACACAAATTAAGGACTCAGTACTGGCTATTGTTCTTATAATAATGGACAGGATTTTTGGAGAAGATGGTTTTGATCTGCATAAACATTTATCCATAGATCTGAGTCATGAGATAGGTTAATTTCATTTGTCCCTGAATCTCCAGGGACAATTCAGTTTTTTCTTGTTCTAAATTAGGTTATGAACTTGTACTGATTTGTATTAATGAAAGTGATGTGGTCATTTTGCATAAAAGCGTCTGAGGCACAGGCTGTGATGCGTTTCAAAGTCTATGTGTATTCCTTCTCTTGAACATACAGTTAGGGGCTTTCCCTTGTGGCTCAGATGGTAAAGAATCTGCCTGCAATGCAGGACACTAGGGTTCAACCCCTGGGTCAGAAAGATCCCCTGGAGAAGGGCATGGCAAACCACTCCAGTATTCTTGCCTGGAGAATTCCATGGACAGAGGAGCCTGGCAGGATACAGTCCAAAGGGTCACAAAGAGCTGGATACGACTGAGAGACTAAGATTTTTACTTATCCCTAAGACTGAATTCTAGCTAGTGAAATGTTGGTCAAATAAGCATTGCTTCTAGCCTGGCCCATAAAAAGCTCCAACCTCCAATATTCCATAGATTTCCCCTTCCAGTTGGTTGGACCAGGTTCCCACAGGATGACCCTTGGGATCCACGTGTTAAAGATAGTGGATTCACAGACGGAAGGGGATTGGATCCCAAAACAGCACTACAGCAGTGCTACCCAACCAGGAACTACTTCACTGGATTGTAACATGAAGCTGTTGTTCAGTTGCTCAGTGGTGTCCAACTCTTTGCATCTCAGGTTTCCCTTTCCTTCATTACCTCCCAGAGTTCGTTCAAGCTCATATCCATTGAGTCAGTGACGCCATCCAACCATCTCATCCTCTGTCTCCCCCTTCTTCTCCTGCCCTCAATCTTTCCCAGCATCAGAGACTTTTCCATTGAGTCGACTCTTCACATCAGGTGGCCAAAGTATTGGAGCTTCAGCTTCAGCATCAGTCCTTTCAGTGAATATTCAGGGTTGATTTCCTTTAGGGCTGACTGGTTTGATTTCCTTGCAGTTCAAGGGATTCTCAAGAGTCTTCTCTTGCACAATTTGAAGGCATCAGTTCTTTGGTGTTCAGCCTTCTTTATGGTCCAACTCTCACATCCATACATGATCACTGGAAAAACCATAGCTTTGACTAGACTGACCCTTTGTCAACAAAGTAATGTCTCTGCTTTTAATATGCTGTCTAGGTTGGTCATAGCTTTTCTTTCAAGGAGCAAGTGTCTGAATTTCATGGCTGCGGTTACCATCCGCAGTGACTTTGGAGCCCAAGAAAATCAAGTCTAGCACTGTTTGCATTTTTTTCCCCCACCTATTTGCCATGAAGTGATGGGACCAGATGCCATGATCTTACTTTTCTGAATGTTGAGCTTTAGGCCAACTTTTTCACTCTCCTCTTTCACTTTCATCAAGTGGCTCTTTAGTTCTTCTTCACTTCCTAGCATAAGGGTGGTGCCATCTGCATATCTGAGATTATTGCTGTTTCTCCCTGAAATCTTGATTCCAGCTTGTGCTTCCTTCAGCCCAGCATTTCTCATGATGTACTCTGCATATAAGTTAAATAAGCAGGGAGACAATATAGAGCCTTGAGGTGCTCCTTTTCCTATTTGGAACCAGTCTGTTGTTCCATGTCCAGTTCTAACTATCACTTCCTGACCTGCATACAGGTTTCTCAAGAGGCAGGTAAGGTGGTCTGGTATTCCCATCTCTAAGAATTTTCCAGTTTGTTGTGAGCCACACAGTCAAAGGCTTTAGTGTAGTTAATGAAGCACAGGTAGGTGTTTTTCTGGAATTTTCTTGCTTTTTTTATGATCCAATGGATGTTGGAATTTGCTCTCTGGTTCCTCTGCCTTATCTAAATCCAGCTTGAACATCTGCAGGTTCTTGGTTCACATACTGTTGAAGCCTACCTTGAAGGATTTTGAGCATTACCTTGTTAGCATGTGAAATGAGCTTAATTATGTGGTAGTTTGAACATTATTTGGCATTGCCCTTCATTGGGATTGGAATGTAAACTGAACTTTTCCAGTCCTGTGGCCACTGCTGAGCTTTCCAAATTTGCTGGCGTATTAAGTGCAGCACTTTCACAGCATCATCTTTGAGAATTTACAAAAGTAAACGTAACCACATTTTATTTCATCCATTATCTCCCTCCTCAATTGTGCATTCTTCTCTCTCTTTGTCTCCCCTAAGACTACCAAGTTCTATACCTTGTCTCCTTATAAGCTACAAAGATTCTTTCCTGTGAGCTTTCCCCAACTGAATGGAAATAGAAACATTGCCTTTCCTCTCCATTTTTTTTGCAATTTCCATTCTTTTTCACTCATAACAGGGTCTCTGGATGTAGGTGGTACTTACTTTTCTGGAAAATGGTGGATTATTCATTTTTAAAAAATATTTATTTTATTTATCTGGCTGCACTGCAGGTCTTAACTGCAACATATGGGATCTAATCCCCTGATCAGGGATCAAACCCAGGCCCCCTGCATCAGGAGTGTAGAGTTTTAGCCACTGGACCACCAGGGAAGTCCCCAGTGGTAGGTAATTCTTAAATGGTTAAAAAAAATTATTAAAAATTCAAGTAACCACTATAATTTGTGTGTGTGTGTTCAGTTGTATCTGACTCTTTGTGATCCTGTAGACTGCAACCTGCCAGGCTCCTCTGTTCATGGGATTTCCCAAGCAAGAAATACCGGAGTGGGATGTCATTTCCTTCTCCAGGGAATCTTCCCAACCCAGGGATCAAACCCACATCCCTTGAGTCTCCTGCATTAGCAGGCAGATTCCTTATCTGGGAAGCCCCATTGTACACACAAAACACTATGTAAGTATTTTATGCCATTAAATTGTAACATCCTTATAATAAAACTATCCAGTAGGTATGGTTATGATCTCGATTGTGCAGATCATACCTGCAAAAACCAATACCTGGGGCGTTTGGCAACTTGCCAAAGTCACACAGCTGGTTTATGGGAGACAGAAAATATGAAGCCAGAACCTGTACTCTTTTGATTGTGACCTCCATGGCTTCTCAACATGTGGTCAGAGACACCAAGTTATTTTACAGTGTACATGAACGTGTACAGAAATAAGTTATGGAGAAAAGAATATAAAACACTTGTTCATGAGAGAGACCAAAAGTCCCAGGTTGCATATCAGCCATTGGTGGCAGTGGTTTCGTTGCTAAGTCGTGTCTGACTCTTGTGACCCCCTGGACTGTAGCCCGCCAGGCTCCTCTGTCCATGAGATTCTCCGGGCAGGAATACTGGAGTGGGTTGCTATTTCCTTCCCCAGAGAATCTTTCCAACCCAGGAGTCAAACTTGGGTCTCTGGCATTGCAGGCAGATTCTTTACCAACTGAGCTATGACGAAAGCCCCATATTAACCATTAGCCTATAGCAATTAGTTGCATTATTTCCCACATATACTTTCATAAAGATTCTTATTCAATAGGGTGTAACATCCTCTTGTCCGTAGGGACAGACACTCTGCTTCAGAGAAGGAGAAGCAGCCAACCCATTCTGATCATCAGTTAGCTCTTTTCCGTGTGACCCATTAACTCCATTCTCCAGTGCTGAAAGCATTCCGTGCTTTTTCAGCTGGAAGCCTCCTGGCACTGTTAGCTATTTCATGGTAATATACTTACTTATAATTTAGGGGAAAAAAAACACTCAAAAAACATCAGCATGAAGGCTAACATGCACTAGGCACTTATACTGTGCCAGAGGTATGTTGATTACTTTACATATACTACATTTAATCCTTCCAGTAACCATGTGTGATTGGAATTATTTTATCCCCACTCTTAAAAATGAGAAAATTGAAGCAAAGATACCAGTAATCTACCAAGGTCACACAGTAAGGAAGTAATATCACTCAACTTTGAACCCAGAGAAGCTGGCACCAGAGCCTGCCTTCCCAACAACACAATAACAGGGATCACAGTCTCCAGACACCTGGTCTGCAGGAGGCACCTGGAACAGTCAGCGCCTGAACAGTGGAGGCCGACCTGGAAAACATTTCATAGTAAGCAGTGAGTGTCTTGGACTCTTCTCTTTGTCACTGGACAGAGCTCCCGAGTTATGCTGGCAGTGAGATACCCCAGACTTGAGGGAAGCGTTGAAAAGGGGGTAGCTCAACTCAACGCATATATGGGCTTCCCTAGTGGCTCAGACAGCAGAGAACTGGCCTGCAGTCCAGGAGACCTGGGTTTGACTCCTGGGCCGGGAGGATTCCCTGGAGAAGGGAATGGCTACCCATTCCAGTATGCTTGCCTGGAGAATCCTGGAGGATCCCATGGACAGAGGAGTCTGGCAGGCTACAGTCCGTGGGGTCACAGAGTTGGACACAACTGAAGTGCCTTAGCATGCACACACAATGCATATATATTTTTGAGGGAGTATTTGTTTTTATTGTATATTTCATTTTTAACTAATTCCTCAAAGTAACTGAATCTGAGTTTTTTTTTAATTGAAGTAGTAGATTTATAATGTTTCAGGTGTACAGCAAAGTGATTTAATTATACAAATACATATATCTATTCTTTTTCAAATTATTTTCCATTATAGGTTTTTACAAGATATTGAATATAGTTTCCTGTGCTACACAGTAGAACCGTGTTATCTATTTTATATATAGTAATATATATCTGCTAACCCCAAATTCTAATTTATCCCTTTCCCTGCCACCCCACTGCTTTCCCCCTTGGTAATTATGTTTCTTTTCTATGCTTGTAAGTCTATTTCTATTTTGCAGCAAAGTTTATTTGTATTTATTTTTCAATTCCACATGTAAGTGATATCATATGACATTTGTCTTTGTCTGATTTCACTTCATGAAATAATCTCTAGGTCCATCCATGTTACTGAAAATTCTTTTTGTGGCTAATATTCCGTTTTATATATATATATATATATATATACACACACACACACACACACACACACACACACACACACATATATATATAATGGAATTAACATATATATATAATGGAAGTAACATATATATATAATGGAAGTAACATATATATATAATGGAAGTAACATATATATATATATATAATAGAAGTAACATATATATATATATATGGAAGTAACATGGAAGCAACCTAAATGTCCATCAACAGGTGAATGGATAAAGAATACATGCTAGATATTTATATATTGTAAATAGAATGCACATATTTTAAGAGATGTAATTTACTATAGCTTTCTTTGAGAAACAGATACTTCAAGGGCACTAAACTGGGGTGGGTGTATATGAGTTGATCTTTATACTCTGTTTCTACAAACACACAACAGAGAACAACTTCTCCATGAGTTTCGCTTGGTAGCTGACTTCTTTTATCTGGGGAAGAAGCACTGTAGCTCCAGAAAGCAGACATGACACTTATGAACCCTTTTCCTAGAAATATTCTAAGGGGTATTATGTTGTGTCAAAAAAGAGATGAGGGTTCCCTTTTCTCCACATCCTCTCAGGAACCCTCTTACACTGTTGGTGGGAATGCAAACTAGTACAGCCACTATGGAAAACAGTGTGGAGATTCCTTAAAAAACTGCAAATAGACCTGCCATATGACCCAGCAATCCCACTGCTGGGCATACACACCAAGGAAACCAGAACTGAAAGAGACACGTGTACCCCAATGTTCATCGCGGCATTGTTTACAATAGCCAGGACATGGAAGCAACCTAGATGCCCATCAACTGACGAATGGATAAGAAAGCTGTGGTACATATACACAATGGAATATTACTCAGCATTAAAAAAAAATTCATTTGAAGCAATTCTACTCAGATGGACGAAACTGGAGCCCATTATCCAGAGTGAAGTAAGCCAGAAGCAAAAACAACAATACAGTATATTAACACATATATATGGAATTTAGAAAGACAGTAATGAGAACCCAACATGGGAGACAACAAAAGGAACTCAGATGTATAGAATAGACTTGTGGACTTTGTGGATGAGGGTAAGGGTGGGATGATATGGGAGAAGGGCATTGAAGCATGTTAATTGTCATGTGTCTAATCAATCGCCAGCCCAGGATTGATGCTCGGGACTGGTGCAGCGAGATTTCCCGGGGGGGAGGGAGGAGGGAGGGGGGACCCGGAGGGGAAGCATATGTAAACCCATGGTGATATCATGACAATGTATGGCAAAAACAATAATAAAAATAAATAAATAAATAAAAATAAATAAATAAAAAAAAATTCATTTGAATCAGTTCTACTCAGGTGGACAGAACTGGAGCCTATTATCCAGAGTGAAGTAAGCCAGAAGGAAAAACAATACAGTATACTAACCCATATATATGGAATTTAGAAAGATGGCAGCGAGAACCCTGCATGCGAGACACCAAAAGGAACGCAGATGTATAGAACAGACTCGTGGACTCTGTGGAAGAGGGCAAGGGTGGGATGATATGGGAGAATGGCATTGAAACATGTTAATTATCATATGTGAAATCAATCGCCACCCCGGGATTGATGCTCGGGGCTGGTGCACCGAGATTTCC